>JABACO010000022.1:5150655-5387603 GCA_013339895.1 Ephydatia muelleri
CCTCCTCTATCTCCCCACCTATCTCATCGACCCACTCCTCTATCTCCAACACCTATGATATCCCACCATTCCCCCACCTCCTCAATATCATACTCCCCATCTCCCCACCTCCTCCATCTCCCCACCTCCTCCCATCTCCCCACCTCTGCCCATCTCCCCACCTCCTCCCAACTCCCTTACTGCATCAATGACAATATCTTTTTTCTGCTCCTTGGCCACATCAATGGTCATCTTCACTGTGTCCAAGATGCCTGGCTCCCGTCCCAATCCGGGACCAACCACCACGGAATGGAGACGAGGGAAGAAGGAAGTGATTGATGAGCAAGAGTCCTTGGATTTAGTGTGGCTGCAATAGGAGACAGCATGCAGTATGAGGAGGAAGGAGGGGGAGGGCATCAACTGTGCATGCGATTATTGGCACTAGTATTTGAATTACAACATCACATGATGCACAGTACAGTGTGTACATGTTGTAAGTGTGTACATGTTGTAAGTGTGTACATGTTGTAAGTGTGCATTTGTGTATGTGTGCATGAGTGTATGTGAGTCTGTCTTGCATTGTGGTATGAGGGCCGCTCACAGCAGTGGATGGACTATCAGGTCAGGACTATACGACTTGATGACCACAGATGCACTCTCCATACAGAAAACATGGCTGAGGTCAGCCCCCTATGAGGGAGGGAGGGAGGGAGGGAGGGAGGGAGGGAGGGAGGGAGGGAGGGAGGGAGGGAGGGAGGGAGGGAGGGAGGGAGGGAGGGAGGGAGGGAGGGAGGGAGGGAGGGAGGGAGGGAGGGAGGGAGGGAGGGAGGGAGGGAGGGAGGGAGGGAGGGAGGGAGGGAGGGAGGGAGGGAGGGAGGGAGGGAGGGAGGGAGAGATATCCATGTTACTGTCATCACTAACATTTACAAATAATATCTCTACGGCATGGACACCTGTAAATTTGGGCGTGGGGACTGCACATGTGTACATGTAATATAATGAAGTCATACATGGCACCCAAAAATTTTGTTCCTGAATTCCGTGCATTATGATAGATATATACAGTCCTGGTCCCCAGGCCTACTTGGCCCTAGCCCTATGTCATGGCCCCAGGCCTACTCAGCCCCAACCCTATGTAATGGCCGTGGATGTGGACCCAACCAAAGACACGGTCCAGGTTTGGTATATTGACTACGCCAACAAGGAAGGGATCCCAGCAAGCAGGCTGAAGCTGATGGACCAGAGGTTCATGTCACTGGAACTGCAGTGTGTCAAGTGCCAACTGCACAATCAAGGGGCACAAGTGGTCCGACAGCATGTCGAGCGACCTGTTCCATCTCATCACCGAGAAAGGGGTGCTGACGGCAGAGTTTGTCAGGCCTACTCAGCCCCAGCCCTATGTCATGGCCCCAGGCCTACTCAGCCCCAGCCCAATGTCATGGCCCCAGGCCTACTCAGCCCCAGCGCAATATCATGGCCCCAGACCTCCAGCCCAATGGCCCAAAGTCTACCAGACCCAGCCCAATGATCCTATGCAGGCCTTCTTAGTCCAACTAGGACCAACTCCATATTTCTAAGCATAAAGAGTCTCCAAAACCTCACACAGCACAGACTACAGACTGTGCATATAAATGGCTTCCATGCAGTCAGTCCGGTCACGAGTTCAAAGAGACCTATCACCCGCTCCAGGTTGAAGTGTTCACGGTAGTGTGTGAAACAGTGAACGGTTGATTTTTCTTTGGCCCATCATTATACGATATATGCAGACACAAATATAGGACCACACGGATGCGAGAGCCACTTACGGCTCTCATGGCTGAGATGGCGGCGAAGTAAGGCGCTCCAGTGTACCTGCACTGATACAGACGTTTACGTAGTGATCGCACATTGTGTTTACGTAGTGGGTCACTCACTCGGCCGATCCTCCGATGATGCCGATCCTGCCAGCTACACCTTTGTGCGCGGCGTTGGTTAGAGGAGGTATTATCGACCTGAACTCCGCAAGAAGCGACATTACTGTTATTTTATTATTAACTATTATTCACTTCACGCAACAATAATAATAACAATGTAGTTTTTTAATAATAGTATTTAACAATAATGTTGTATAATTATTGGATAAACATATACAGCACTTATAAGATAAATATTATTATTATTCATCAAATTTATATTAATAATTGATTTTTTTTAATAAATCAATCAATCATTAATTTAATACACAAAATAATAATACAATATCGCCACTACAACATATATTCAATACACTGATACATAAATAACACACAAACGCAAAATTCATGTGGACACCATCCTACTAAGGATGGCCCGAAGAAATTGATCTTATGAGGCAAGTGTTCAGCATGCCGTAAAGATCATTTATAACGACCGACTTTGGCTTGGAGCAGGCGATTGCCAGCCTGGATGCCAACTGAGCAAAACTTTTGACAGCCTCTTGACCCCATGCACCGTATGTCTCAACAACCAATGGGATGCAAACCCATCCTAATTCCCACATTTGGCATCATTGCTGTTGTGCTTTCTGATCTCAGATGCATGAGCAGCTGCCCCGAAGACACTCCCACTTCCGAAAGGATAAGTGAATTAAGCGAAGAGGTCACGCAGAAGTCAAAAGCTGCAGGCTTGCCAGAGACCAGTTGTGGACGAGAACGTCTGTGGGTCTAGTGTGATCATGGTCTTGGGTTACGTTATTGCCTACTTCGACTTTGACACCTAGATGAGCCAAGCGACAGGAATCGGCAAAGACATCCCTCAGCAGATTATGGCGATGTACTGCATCTCAGCATGGTGGCCTAGGGGATCCAGGATAGAGTCGGGGCAGAGGGAGCAACTAGAGCCACAAGATGTGTCCAACCCTAGCCACCATTTGAGGGCAACATTGTACTGATTAGGTTCGAAATGGAGACCAAGACCTTCTGAGGGGACAACCGACAGCCATGAAGAGGAATGAGGGGCAGAGATTGATAATAGGCGTGCCCTATCAGAAACTGAGGACATGTTAAACAGGCCTTGAAATTGAAAATCATCCAATTTGGATGACAGCATCTTTTGCTTTACGTTGGAGGATTTGATTGAGTCCAAAGAGATCTTATCGGCTGGTGCTACACATTCGTTGAACATCTCCACAGCATAGGGGAGGTGGGTAAGCGACAGGTGGCCATAGCCAGATGAACAAACGGAGGCAATGTAGGCAGCTGGAGCATGAAACATGAGAGACCGCAGACCCAAACCACCTCTACTCAAACTTAGCTGGGCCTGATTCCATGATACATCAGTCATGTCTACCGATGTACTCTGACCCTAACATCCAGGTCAAAAAGCTCAAGAGCTTTGACGGGTGGAGTAGCCCAAGCAAGATGAGTTAGTTTGCAAAAGCCACCACAAGTGCGAAGAAGCAATAAATATTACAAGCATACACGGTAAACACAGCAGCAGTATTAGTTATTATATAACATTAGACTAAACACCTAGGAGCTTCATGTATGTACTGCATGTAGGCCTACAGTTCAACTCTAAAATTGCATAAGTTAACCTGGAACACTGCATCTTCTGGATAGGATTGCCCTAGCTACTGACCTCACTAATGAGATATTCAACCGCCCATAAATCTCTGTCAAGACCTTTGCCTTAGGGCAGTGCAGGGAGATCAAGAGGATGGAAGCTAGTCTAGTGAAGGTGTTCTGGGCCTCTTTGCCCCAGTTCCCATACGATTCCACTGCCAGAGGAACAAATACCCACCCCAGCTCCTGACACTTTGGGACATTGGAAGAGTGCTTTCAGCACTCTACTTTGTGAGCTGCAACACCTGCGGAATTACACGCGTCATGCAAAGGAGTGGGGAGGTAACAGTAACATCGAAGGCTGCTGGTTTTGCCCTATCCCAAGCATCGACTAGCACATCCGCTGGACAGGAATTACTCTGAACTCTCGAAAGGCCTTGACCAACCTCCACTCTTACAGATAGGTGAGCACGGCGACAAAACTCAGCAATGTGTCTGATGACAACATCCCCACCATGTTTGCACGACACTGCATGATGTCCAAGAGGATCCAAGGTGATATTGGGGCAGAATGGGCACACTGATTGTATAGAAGTGTTCATACCTAGCCACCACATCACTGCGATTTGAAACTCAGCCGGATCAAGATGCAAGCCCAACCCTAACGAGGGGACAACCGAAAGCCACGAACTAGCATGAGGAGCAGAGGCAGAGAGAAGTCGCGCCTTATTGGCAGGAGAGGAGTCATCAAGATAGACTGAAAAAGATGATCATCCAACTTCTTGCACAAGGCACGCTGGGAGAGAGGAGAGGACAAAACAGACTCCACTGTGATGGCCTCTGTAGGGAGCATTGAACTTTGAAATAGCGCTCAACAAATGGCGATTACTGGCACTACCAAAACCTGAAGAAGACAATGATGAGATGAAGGCAGCACATGAGTGGTAAGATAAAGAACGAAAGCCAAGTCCTCCAAAGCTGAGGCTAAGTTGTGCTTGCTTCCAGTGATCATCTGGGATGTCAGCTGCTATGCAGGTAGAGAAACAACGTCTTACTTCCTCATCAAAGAACTTCAGGGACTCACATGAGAGGCTAGGAGGAGTGGTTCTGGCTAAATGCACTAATTTACAATTACTACCACAAATGCGAAGAAGAGAAACTGCAACATGAAGGTCAGCTTCAGCCACCTCTACTAGGGCAGTGAATAGCACCTTTGCCTTGGAACAATTCTCAGCTATGAAGTGAGAGCAATGCAAATAGTCACCTATTGGTACCCCAAGGATCTCTAAGTTAGGCGAAAGAGATGACTTCACAGCAGGTGGAAACAAATGGTTGCCTTGGGGACTGAAAACTTTGCATTTAGAGAAATTGATGACAAGACCAATGTGAGGTCCCAGTAGATTCGAAGCACGTAGGACTGCAGATTTTTTACCTGCAAGCACACCGTCATCAAGGTATTATTATTATTATTAATATACAAACATATCCAGAAATGAGCGGTCACAAGTCAGAAGTAATTAATTCGCGGTTTGCGAATCAACGTATATCTTCCCGTAGACATGTATGGGGTACTTCAATACCAAGCATGCCAGATTTTTCTCAAGTGGGATTGTTAGTACACTACATTTGCCAAGATTTTTAGTGGAGTCGCCGTATTTGTCCTATTTAAGACGTCGCTTCCCTAGGATTGTCCACAATGTATGCTGAGAAAAATCTGGCGTGCTTGGTATTGAAGTACCCCATACATGTCTACGGGAAGATATACGGGAATATTCGTTGATTCGCAAACCGCGAATTAATTACTTAACGGATCTGGTTTTGTCTTGATTTTAGTTAAAAAATAGTTAATGGAATGATTTTTTTGAAGTACATATATCATAATCAGACCTGCTTATAGTACATCATAGAGTTGGTTAAAATTCAAATTGAATTAAAAAGGCAAGATGACCGCCTATGTATGGGCCATTTCTGGATATGAACAAGCATAACATTTTAACATTACATTTAGAATTAAATGTTCCCAGAGAAACAATCTCCAGTAGCCGGCATCAGGGATCTCATCAATATGCTCTGGCATTAGACAGGGCGAGGATGATACCAAGTTTGCCATACAAGTTGTACAGGACCATCGACTTTGGTTTGTTTGTAGTGATGGCAATCCGGGAAGCAATAAAAGAGAATGTGTTGCATGCTTCAGCTCCCCATGTCCGTACGTTTCCACGGCTAAGGGAATGCAACGCCACCCTAGTTCAGAGCACTTGACATCGTACTTGGAATGCTTACGTACCTCTGCTGCTTTGGCTGTCGTACCTGCTGAAACTCCCGCTTCCGAAATGATTGAGGGATTAAGCGGTGAGGTGACAGTGATATCATAGCAGAACCACTGGGATTAGAGACCAATATATCAGCTGGACGAGTGAGGGCCACAAAACGGGTTCGATAGGGTAATCAATAATTATAGCAATATCTATCAAACCATAGATAGTATCTATGTATCAAACGATATTATTGTACATGTGCATGCATGGTACTAAGCAGGTTAGTTTTCTCCGAAACTACTGGCTCTGACGGGCTTCCCTCACAAGTCAATCGCAGGACTACTGTATTAGTGCCCTCCAGCACCTACCGGCGCGTACCACTGACAGTCAGAACTAAGTCTCGTTCCGTGCAGAGTGCAGACCCATGTGGCCATGTGTACGTAAGCATTTTCGCTTGTAGTATTACAAGCCAGAATAGACATCAATCATCAGAGGGTAGGGAAACAATGGCATTGTTAAAATTGGTTTCAGTTACGTCTTTACTGTCTTACCCTGACACTGCACTGCGGTTTGTAGTGCTTCTTAGCTACTGACCCGACAATGCTTGAATCTAACATTAATCTTCTCACTGCAATATCGGGACCCCGTAGATTCAAGCAAGCCTCCCCCTCCCCATCCCCTCTCTCCCCCTCTCTCTCTCACTCTCTCCCCCTCTCTCTCTCTTGCTCTCTCCCTCCCTCACCAATACTGCCTTCTATCAGCCCAAAATTATATCATTTTTCTTGCTTTTTACACCACCAAATTGTACATCCAAAATATCCTAAGCACACTTTTTGAAACAGATTTACTTGTCATTGTATAATGAGTCACACAAATCAACTTAGCCTCCTGATCCCACAGATACATCTAGCACATTACTTTGCCTCTTTTAAATCCACTATAAGATTTCACTTTACAACCGGTGCCATTTCTGAAACCCTATAAGCACACCTGATCTGTAATAAAGGTGTGGGAGGAAATCGAGTGCACAGACCATGCATGCTAAGCATAATTTGTTCATTATAGGATTACCAGAGACTAAGCAGCCTGTGTTGTTCTTTTACTGGATTGACCATCACTCATTACCAGACAGGTGTGGATGCTGGCATCCACAGCAGTTGAAAGACAATTTCTTGTGTGCCCTCAGTTTTGTGATTATGCATGTAAACACAAAATTGGCCATTTGTGAGAAAAACCTTGTCATTCTCTGCCTCCCAGTTGTAGCACTCTAAGGAGCCAAACAGACGTTGAAGGCTCAACAGGTCCAGGTTTCTCAATTGAGAGAATTAAAACTCGAGATATAATAATTAAATACAATCATCCACATTTGTGTGTTACGTAAAATCGAAGTAGCAAAGATGGACATAAAACTTGTGTAGTTTTTTTCAAGATTTCAATTTTTGTAGTCTGTCCTCTTACACAAAGATTCTTACCCATGAAGAATTGGACTATTTGTCACATGGGAACTGAATTGTTTTAATTAGCAATACATTTCAACATAAGTGTTAGATGCACTGGAAATTTGCAGAACATACATTAGGTCTAAATCGTGGCAGCAATCCCAAGTAAAAGTGTAATACAGCATACTGTATAATAACATAAACATTTACAATATAACGGTCCTAAAAATACTTAACTGAGCAAACAATCCTACTGACTGGAAAGGTCTGGCCAAGATGACTCTTGCAAGGGCCTGAATTGATCAATAATGGCCCTGATTTGTGTGCAGCTTCTAATGATCTGAGATATTAACAATTTTGGAAGCATCATGTGCTGTGTGAGAGCCATCTTTATGATTCTGCTATCAGTTTCCATTATAGAATTGCTGACCGTATGTGAAATCAATCTGAATTGCATAATTGTAACTTATGTGTTTGTGATGGTGTGGTGAATGTTACACACCCAGAGTTATACTGTAAGAAGGCAATAAATTCTTGCTCCTTGTTAGTCCTTGCCATGCCATAGTGGGACAGGGGTCAGTTCATTATACTATAATATGACTGTCATTTAATCTGGGATGTCTTCATCCTTATGTTACCTATGAGCTGCATACGAGCCCTTTGTGGAAAGATATCAGTGCTGGAAAGTATGCACTTTCATGAGACCAGCACCAAGGTGGCTCTGTTAATTATGGCCATAATCAGCTGACCCAACTGCTAATAGTCAAATGATGAGTGGATACACAATAGAAGCTCATGAGATGAAGGTAAGCATACAAGGCAAAGAGTGGTGTGAATGTGCATAAACACTGATATGCAGTTTGTTGTTTGCTTGTATGAATAGGAAGATATAAAACGATTGCAGCATACAGTCTTCCAAATGGCTTCATAGATCATGATTAGATATGTCTTCCCTATGGGAGATGATCTTAATATAGTACAAGATGCTTTGGAGAAAGATCTCTCAAATGGAAGTGCGTACAGCCTTGATGTGCCCCATAATCAATAGAACATGTGGCACCTTTGTAGCTAAACTCCTTTCCATTCTGTCTTGTGAAGTTCTTTCTATGTGGAAATGCAGCTGCTCAGGTGGGATGAAGGTCGGGCTAGATTTAAACTGAATGAAGATTACTGCATTGAAGAAATAGTTCTATTCCATTGATTATTTTAATGAACTGTAAAGATCAATATCATTAAAACAACAGCTTTAACTCATACATACTAAAAGATACATGCATTCTGAGTTAAATACATCCATACCATAGTACTTTGACAGTCAAATACTTTCACAAGAGATTATCTTACATGAATAGTTTTATTACATTGCAAGTCCACTATCCACAGTTTTATCACTCTAAATCATCTCGATCGGAAAATTTCTCAATTACAGCACAAACAACACACAAACACACCAAAGTACAAATATCCAACAAAATCAACCTCAATTTGCTCCCTCCAGGCAACTCTTTGATGATGAAGTCAGTAGTTGGATTTCGGGCAGGAGGTCCAGTCGAATGATGAAGAAGAGGCCGATGTACAATCAAATGAGCACAAAATGATGAAATGTCTTATGTGGGCATTTGTTTTTCATTTGATTCTTCAGAATGTTTTCCCTAAAAATGCATTTATAACTGCTTGACATTTACACATTAAAAAAATTAATTATTGGTATATATAATGATAATGATTATAATTATTATTTTTTGCATGTTTATTATTAAAAAAGGTGAAGAAGGAGCAGAGATGCAGCTGCTATCCCTATACAAAGCTACATAGTCATGTGGGATGGAGTTTTCTTGCCAACAGGACCCTGGCAATTGACCTAACCAAATTGAGGTTAAGCCTACCATGCAACCATTCATGCCTTCGGTCTAGACTGGCTGATGGCAAGGTGGGATGCAAGCCTAGAGAATGTGTCCTGGGCCACACTGCCCCAGTTGCCATATGTCTCTACTGCCACTGGGGGTGCAAGCCCACCCTAGATCTTGACATTTGGGGCTATTGGACTGCACCTTCGAATAGTGCTGCACCACCAACCACTTGGCGTGACTCCCCCCAAATGACAGGAGTGAGCAAAGAAGTCATTGTGATGTCCGTTACTGCAAGGGAGTCCCTTTGGGTGGCAATGGATAACTGTTGCCATAGGTACTGGGAAGCATTGTGATCTCCTGTGGCATGTACATGGTGGCAGCCTAGGTCTGCCAGGAAGCTGTGGGACTGGGGATCACATGCACCAGAGGTCTCAATAGCCACAGGAATAATAAAATGGCTGTGCTCTAGAAAGCTGTCTTTGGACCTCTTCTTGTGCTCAGCAGAAGCTGCTATTAAACCTGGTCCACTGGAGGGGCAAAGGTGTCAGGGCAGATGGCACCCCACACCACTTCTCCACGAGGCTATTGAATCTCTGTCAAGTCTTTCCCATCTGACTTATCCAAGCCTGTATAGGTTCTAGGCAGGATAGAGAATATGTGCTGAGCTCAGGGCTCTACGGATAATGTTGTTCACAGCAGCAGGGTGATGGAGGCAACCAGGACTGTGGTAACAGCTTGAGACCATGAGTGGCTTGTTGAGTCAACCGCAGCTCCACATAAACACACCTGTATTGTTTTGATATACACAGCATATGATATATCAATGTCTGCACAGAATGCATCATACACCACTTGGCCTGGCAAGACAGCGTGACCATGGAATAGTAGTTGAGGTACTTGAGAGCATAAATGTAAAGCGGTGATTGGGTCTCTGAAATACAGCTGTACATGTATGTGGTTTAAACATTTGAGTGTAATGCATGTATTTTATTGACCATAGGCTGAGCTGTACATGTAAATATATCAGTGTGATGAAGTAAGTTTACATGTACATAAGTATATACCACAGTCTGGAATTAGATGAACTGGAGTGCGATGCGTAACCCATGCACACGAAAACAAGTGTTGATCACGTACAGTGTACATCTGACTGCGAGCACTTGGTTGTGCTAATTTCTGAGCGTCCCTTCGGAACTAAAGTATTTAATTTCATGGTGGACTGAATTGATTTTCGGTCATCGCGTTACAGTTTTGAATTCCCGCCACTTCAAATATATGCACTCAGGCGTGCGTAAACACCTAAAAGTACCAATATTCATAACTTATCTTATAATCGGGACTTTGTTGTATTGTTGCAGTGACTAATATTTCTATGCAGCGATGCCATCGAGTACGACAGCGCTACTATGCATCTGGACGGTGCTGTGGTGCAGTTCCGCGCCTGCCCAAAGTGCGTGCTATGATCGCGGGGCGTGCATCGGGTGCGACACGGCGGCCAAGAGCTACATTTTCGACTGCTGTCTGGGCAGCGTCACGGAGAAACAAGGTCCCAACCAGTACGCGGGGTACGTGTGGTCGTATCCCAACATCACACAGAGTGCAGCGAGCACCTTCTCCATCGCCGACACAGCTGCAGCGTCTACCTTCGTCGTAGCGCCCAACGGGACTCTGTGGACCAACAAGTCTCTCGACTGGAACCAGACAGCGTGTTGGGCCTTCGCGATAGCCATCACAACGGGAGGGAACCATCAGACGGTCATCGTGGCCGTGGGAGTTATCGACACCAACGACTACCCACCCGTCATCAACGGGCTCCCTGCAATAGTTAATACGTCCGTGACCCGCTACGCGGGAGGCGTTCCCTCCCTGTGCTACCTCGTCACGGACAGGGACGTCGACTTCGGGAGTTACGTGACCGTGCCCACGGTGCGGATCGTGGCGGGAGACGGCGGCGGGCTGTTTCAGGTCACGATCAGCAGTATCTCACAGCAGCCTATCCAGACGTCGGCTTGCATCACGAACACCGGCTCGCTGGACGGTCGCAATGCGAGCCGATATAACCTCACCCTTCTGGCTAGCGACCAGGGCACTCCACCGTTAAATTCCACTACCTGGATAGTCATACAGTTGACCGGTATTAACTACTACGCTCCTGTCTTTACCCCACTACAACCGTTGCGCCCTCTGCCCGAGAACACCGCGAGTGGAACCGTCATCCAAACTTTCGTCGCCACGGACAATGACACGGGTGAGAACGGGAAAGTCCGATACTCCATTCAGAGCGTGCTACCGCAGACCTCGACGTTCAGTATCAACGCGACGAGTGGAGCACTCGTGCTGGGCTCACCTTTCGCTTCAGCCATTGCTACCCCGCAATACAATGTGTGTGTCACTGCCACGGACATGTCCCCCACATTCCCTCTGAGCAGTTCCATCTGCACTAGCATCGTGGTGCTACCCAGCTCTCCACCTGCAACTACCCTGACAACGACCCTTTCACCTTGCCCCGTTAGCATAGCTGAAAATGTTTGGAACGCCACTGTGAACACATTTTATTTCAGCTCAACAAATGCTATTAGGTGCACCATACTCCAAAGTGCGGCAAACTTCAGTGTAGCTACCTCTCGCTTTTTTGGGTCTTTTTATCAGTGTTCTGTGGGTGTCAGTGGATTCCTCGATTATGAAAAGGCCAGTCAACTTACCATCACCCTTGGAGTCACCTGGGACGTTGCGCTCCCATCCGACAGCTTTGGTCTGTATAACAATTACACTTGTACAGTCAACGTGATCGACTCCAATGACAACGCACCGCAGCTCAACGGCACGCACTTTGCCTTTGTAGAGAATCAGCCGCTGGGGTCCTACGTTGCGCAACTCATTGGCTACGACCTTGATCATGGCGCAAATGGGATGATTGCAGCTTACCTACTGGTAGGTGTGTCCAACGCCACCGCCGACCTGACCAGCCTGAACCTCTTTGACCTCGACCCGGCGAGCGGTCTGCTTACGACAAAGGCTCTCGTTAAAAGGAAGGAAGTGGGGAAGAAGCTCAACGTCACTGTCAATGTCACGGATGCAGGCAGCCCTCCCTTAAGCTCTGTCATCGTAGTCCAGCTCGATGTCGTTGGGGCCCTAGGCTTCACTGCCAGCCCCTACTCGTTTTTCCTTTTCAAGAACATGCCTGCGCCGGTCACAGTGGGGCATGTGGAAGCTACAGCTGATGATGTGTCTACTATCTCCTACCAGCTGGTAACGAGTTCGATGTTTTTCGCGGTCGACGTTCGAGGCAACGTGACCTCGCTTGTGTCCTTCGGCAACTCGGGGGTCTACCAGTTTGGGGTGCTTGCCAGCGACCATGGCAGTCTCTCTGTGTCCAGCACCGCCATGGTGACGGTGAGCGTGCTGGACATCTGCAGCAGATCACGCGTCCTGACTGTCAAGAGCCCCATTATGGTGGGCCAGAGCGTAGGGGGAGTGCTGGAAGACAGCGGGGGCATTGGCGTGGCGCTGAACTACCGTACCTTGAACAGCAGCGAACTCTTTGACATCAATCTCAACAGTGGGGAGCTTATGGTCAAGAGTTTGCCCCTGTTGAGTCCCTCGTACACCCTGGTGTTCGTCGTCTTCAACCCAAACTCCATCGCCATCTCAACACAGTGCTCTGTGACACTTTTGGTCCCAACTCCGTTCAAAGCAGATGTAATCATAGGTACCAGCGTGGGTCTCTTACTGTCACTGCTCCTGGTGCTCAGCCTCTGTGGTGTCATCATTGCCTTCAACTGCTACAAGAGAGGCCGTCGGGGCAAGTTGCCCATCCTGGATCCATCTCGGCCCTGCAACGCCGTCCAGCTCTCTGACCTCACCAGGGGAATGTCCCCACCGAAGAGCATCCTCAGTCCTGTCGCCTCCCCGGCCCACGCTGCCGGCTCCAAGAGCAACGGAAGCGTCAAGTTCAGCTACAAGGCCGAAGAGTTCCTGGTGAACCAGGAGGAGAGCGTGGATAAGGTAGACACCTCCATCAAGAAGTACTCCAACGTCAAATTCAGCGACTCCCCGCAGATGGCACTTCGCGGCCAGCCCGCCAAATCCACGCCAGACCAGTCCTCCAGGCCCTCTAGGGGGTACAACCCCCCACTACCCCAGTCCCCATCCTCATCATCATCAGGAGCACCGGCTGCTCATCCCCTCTTGTACCCTCCTCCCCATCCCCATTCCATGCCTCATCCCGCCAGGGGTTATCCCCTTACCCGCGAGGACATGTTGGACCACTCGCTTGCCACCCACGGAGGCCACACCCACCACCTGTCGGACGCAAACTCGTGCGACGACAGCACGTATTACGACGACAACACCTCCATACGCAACACGGAGATACCGCGCTTCAAGCAAGGCTCGGACGAACCCCTCGCTAGTTATGTGGGTCCCAGTGCCTTACGGGGGTCTTCTCCCCCTTCCTTCCTCCCTCCCCTCGGCACCAGGGGCGTTCCCCCTGTTGCAGTCTCCGCCTCCTTCGCCCATCGTGAGTATCTCAGTTCCCCTACTCCCCCGCAGCACAGCAGTTCCTCGCGCGGATCGACCCCTCCCCCGCGTGGAGGGGGTTACGCCCCCGCACCCCCTGTACCTCAGATGGTCCCGCAGCCCGGGCCACCGTCCACTTACTACCCAGAGGTGATGCCCAGTGCCCTGGACCACTCGGAGATGAGCAGCAGCATGACACAGAGCAGGTACTCACCCACAGAGTCCTACTGCTCGTCTGCGCTGGACGACGAGTTGAGGTTCCAGCAGGACGACATGGAGAAAGACTTCTATAACCTCACCTACAACGAGGACGCCAGTGAGCTCTGAAGCTCCCAGTGCTGATCTCCATGGGAACCCGTGAGGGAGGAGGGGAGATTGTGACACTGGCTCCCCATGCTAGTCTCTCTCTCTCTCTCTGTCTAATCTGACCTTCACAACACAAAAGGTCTGCTGGCATCTTTCCCCAAATACATCTGTGTCAAATGTTATGTGTGTCCAACAATTTTTTTTATTTTGTCTGCAATGCATTAATATAAATTTCATCTTTACAAAATAGATAACAATTTATAAAATAAAGTGAAATGACTAACGTTGTGCACAGAATGTACACTCTAAGTGTGTGTTTAGACTTCAGTGCGACAAACAATGTGGGGTGTGCTGTTTGTGTATGCTGATCAAACGGATGCTGCCAAGTGTAGCAGTGCCGTTATAGGTCCTCTGTGTTGTAGAGAAGCCAGAAAGCGGGCAGGAAGTATGAGGATGCTTGTGTCTCCCTATTCAGATGCTTCTGGCTCGCCCTCTCTGTGGTGGCTCCATGCTTGAGGGGGGTTGGTGACATTTTTGGCTTTTAGTGGGGGGAGGAAGCCCCACATAATTACCAATGCATCATAACCTTGTTTCAACCCTTTGTTGCTTCTGTGTAGGGCAGGCCCAGGCCTGCAACTGAGTTTAACGTATATACACTCGAAGGTGTAGATAGCTATTTGAGCTGCCAAGTGGGAGTTTGAGGGTGGGATGTTGCACTAGTGGGAGGAAGCTCTTCAATGCCAGAACTGATAAGCATTTAACACCCAAAACCCCAATTAGTGTACATAGGTCATTTGACTACACGAGGTGTATATAAACATTATTATAGTTTAGAGCATCTCATTAATAGATAAAAATAAAAATAAATGAAGCTCAAACTTGTCTGGTCTAATAAGACATGTCTTTAGCCTGCCACTGACAAGGTTGTGCAACACCATATACTTCAGTCAAGAGGCATAGCCTCATGTCCCCCAAGCACCAAAAGTCTCTGGCAACCAGTGCATGGTCATCATTGGCATAGTGTCTTATGCTCTCAGTGTTCTGTGCTGTAGGCCATGCAAGCACTCCCACTTTCAACAGTGCAATAAGTGATGAGGTCACAAATCATATTTACATGTATAAATCACAAACAGTAAAATAGTAAACCTACACATAGATATGTACACACTCAAACAAACAACGTTTTGAACACACATTGTTCACAGCATATCTAGCTGTTTCCAAAAAGTAGAGCCAAATTGGGGACCACCTTGACGATGCAGGTGTTGTCAACAATGCAAAGGTCACTTGGAGAGTCAAAGCAAACAGCTTTATCCAGTTCTACACCCAGTGTGGACTTATTCTTCCTGGTGGACCTCCTCACTGGTGTAACAAAAATCGTCCCAATTGGCTCATTTGGGGTTGCAACAGTTCTAATACACACGGGTGAGAAAGTCAGTTTGGAGCAGATACACATGCAACCATGTACACTAAGTGACATACTTGTATGCACAATGGCACTTGTACACGTGCACGGCATCACGCGGATTCATGTAGGTGGCATGCACATAATGCCATCTCAATGTTTGCATACAACTGCTGGTATGTTTGTATGTACACAGACTTGGACACATGCCATACCGTCTCCTGTCGGACCGAAGCCTGGAATATTTGATGGCAGTAGAGCCAAACACCATCGCGTCATCAACAAAATGAACACATGTCTGCATGGTGGGGGAAAATAATGCATATAGTACATCACAAATCTAAAGGACAGTGCACAAGTTAACCGAGAAAGGCTGCAATTAGACAGCACACTACAAACACGCTGGTTGGGTAGAGAGATTATGACTGGGCTGACAATGCTCAGCCGTGGAAGGTATGTAACAAACAACTGCAGATGGTGTTACAGCCATGATATATTACCCTTCTTCTTCGTGGTGGGGGAGTGTGGTCCAACTGGTCGGCGAGGCTTGTTGTCTCCTCCAATTGTTGCTGACCATGTCCTGCACCATCAAAGTCCAACCTTTGCACCACATTGCCGTCGCTGATGCCTGGCACATTGGCTTGACTACAGCTTACTACTGCTTCTTGACCATCGTGTTGGTGTGGCCAGACATGCTGGCTGTCCTTGCGTTGCTCAGTGGGAGGAAGAACTTGCATAGTGTGGCGCCTTTTACGGGCAGCCCTACTTGAGGACGGAAGAACAGATCTTGGACGCTTTAAGCTACGCCTGGAGGATAATAAAAGTTTAAAAAATTTCAGTAGAGAAGCACGCATGAGTACAAACTAATATGTACATAAGTATACAGGTGTATGCAAACATGACACATGCACGTTCTCCCAGCAGATTACATATGAGTGCAAGGTATGTAACACATTCTGCATACACACTAGCTGTTATAATGAAAAGTATTGCTGGATATGTGGATTCAAATATAAGCATACACATGTACACAGGCACACACCACCACCAGTCATCAAAACATGCTTACCCATTAGCTGCTTGCCACGCTTCTAGTGCTTCCCTGAGTAGGGAAGTTGAATATCGCAATACAGATACTTCTTCAAACACAAATCACATTGGAATGCTTTCTACATGATACATCTAATACCTAAACACATAAAAGTAGCATAGGATTCTCTCTAATGATAGGATGGACGAAAATAAAAACAATTTGTTGTTTGACCACACCGATCTTTATTCATTAAAGATTAGCTGTTTACTTCGAAGTATGCATTCTGAGCCCATCAGGAACCTTTCTGGCTTCAACCACACACCACATTCCTCTCTTCAAACCATTGAGCTTGCTAATCATGCCACACTACATTGCCGTGAGACCACACAACCTGAATGCCATGGTAAGGTCCAATATGTAGACATTACGGTGCATACACATGTATGTGTACATGTAGGAGACAAGCTACGTGCCCAAGTGGACAGGCATACTATGGTGTTACAGAATGTACCTCTATTCTGTGTTATTTCCATACATGTACATACAATGCAAAGAGATGGAGCGTTTCATGTGGTATAATAAAGTCAAAATCATCCTGGACCGGTCTATGTGACTGTTCTCCAATGATCTCAATTTACGCAGTTTTCGGCAGGGTTTCATGTAGATGAATACAACCTTTGTGTACAGCATGCCACTAACATTTGCATTTAACCAAAGATGAGTGGACAGCATGGAACATACGAGATACGAGCGTGCAGACTACATGTAGTGTGCATAGCTGTATGGGGTTAAACCATAGCTACACTCACTGGTGCTAATAGAGATCGCACAGAGAAGCGTTGCAAACAGTTATAGACCTCATGGGGATATGAGACCAATATGAAAACACATGCGCATAGGTGTTTGCATATTTGTATGTGTATGTAGGTGTGTGTGGTACATTGATGTGGCGTGTGCAAGTGTGTTTGTGTGTGTATGTGGTGTGTGTCTGTGTGTGTTTGTGTGTATGTGTGTGCATGTGTGTGTGTGCATACACAAGCAATGTGGGTTGCATGTTGCATGTGTGTACGTCCAGGTGTGCATGTGCGTGTGCAGGTGTGTGTGTGTGTGTGTGTATGTGTGTACACAAGCAATGTAAGCTGCATGTTGTATGTGTGTATATGTATTTGGTTACTCCTTACCTCAGCTCCTTGCTTGAGTCAACTCTAAGGGGCAGAGGGATTCGAGCTTCGTTCTCAATTGGCTTTTCGTAGCTCTGCTTGGGGATACACACACTTTTTCTTAGTCGCTGGTGAGTTACTTTTTGGGAATCTGCAATCGTCTTGAAATGAGAAGTATGAATGCCCGTGCGAATAGTGTGTGGTGTTACGGAGTTCTTTGGTTTTAAAAGCTTTTGTTCTGGTGCCTGTTTTAACGTCGACTTTTTTGCGCCGCCTTGTTCACAGTAAGGCATAACGTAAGAAAGACGCTTCATAGCTGTACGTCTGTTTATCAGTACAGTACTGTGAACTTGTGTGGTTTAAGGTGGCAAGTTAGCGTACCCTTTCTCTTTTCGCCAAAGTTCTAGCTTTTCTCTACATAGTTCAGCAAGAAATAAATGTGTCGTAAATGAATAGTAAATTAGCTCTATGTCGTACCTCATTGACATGTCCATAACGGTACCGCCTCACCAATTCAAATTTTAGCGCATGCGTAAACCGTGTGTTTACAACCTTTAAATAGTTGGAGCGCCCTAATTGAGATGGAAGCCACTTACCTGGACGGTTTGGATGGCCAAGAGGTATTAGAGGAAGATTATGATGAAAACTATGAGCCGACAGAAGAAGGTGCCTATTTACGCGCTATGCATTGTTGTTACATGAAGCTCATGGTTACTCTAATGTAGAAGTTATCGAGTACTGCAAGGTTCTGGGTTTGGATCCTACCACAGAAAGTGATCTAATCTACATAGCAAAGGAGGGCATCAAAGCACCGCTACCCGAGAAATGGAAACCAGTGTAAGTGTGTATGGACGATACATATTTCTCTTTCAATTATTATTTAGAGCTGATGGTATGAAGCTTCTTCATGTGCATAAATGCCAGTCTAGTGTGCTCGCAAGGCATACATTAGTAATTGTTGTTTATGCTATTATAGGTAATTTCTTGCCTGTTGAGGTCCTTTTTGAGCATTGTACTTCAAGTCATTGCAGTGCATCATGGAAAGTGTTTGTATCCGTTGATTTCACCTCCAGGAGTGACAAGAATGGTCAAATATACTATTTCAATTTTTCGAGTGGTGAAAGTACTTGGAACCACCCTTGTGATGACTTCTATCGTGGTCTGTTGGAACAGGAGAGAGAGAAGAAGAAGAGAACACGGAGTTCCCAGCAGGTTTGTGATATACGGTGGCCCAGTACCAAGCTGTGGTGAACAACTGATGTTTGCAGTTGTTCTCTGAAGGGTATGCGAAGGTTTTGAATGGTATTGGAAGGCTTTGAAAGACATGAGAAGGTTTTGAAGAGTAACTAAAAGGTTTTGAACGATATTGGAATGTTTTGATGATGTGAAAAGGTTGAACGGTATGGGGATGTATGGGATGGTTTTCAAGGGTGCAGGAAGGTGCGGGAAGGTTCTGAAGGGCAAGGGAAGGTTCTGAAGGGTACGGGAAGGTTCTGAAGGGTACGGGAAGGTTCTGAAGGGTACGGGAAGGTTCTGAAGGGTAAGGGAAGGTTCTGAAGGGCAAGGGAAGGTTCTGAAGGGTATGGGACGGTTCTGAAGGGTACGGGAAGGTTCTGAAGGGTACGGGAAGGTTCTGAAGGGTATGGGAAGGTTCTGAAGGGTATGGGAAGGTTCTGAAGGGTAAGGGAAGGTTCTGAAGGGTATGGGAAGGTTCTGAAGGGTAAGGGAAGGTTCTGAAGGGTATGGGAAGGTTCTGAAGGGTATGGGAAGGTTCTGAAGGGTATGAGAAGGTTCTGAAGGGTATGGGAAGGTTCTGAAGGGTAAGGGAAGGTTCTGAAGGGTATGGGAAGGTTATGAAGGGCAAGGGAAGGTTCTGAAGGGCAAAGGAAGGTTCTGAAGGGTATGGGAAGGTTCTGAAGGGTACTGGAAGGTTCTGAAGGGCAAGGGAAGGTTCTGAAGGGTATGGGAAGGTTTTGAAGGGTAAGGGAAGGTTCTGAAGGGTAAGGGAAGGTTCTGAAGGGTATGGGAAGGTTCTGAAGGGTATGGGAAGGTTCTGAAGGGTATGGGAAGGTTCTGAAGGGTAAGGGAAGGTTCTGAAGGGTAAGGGAAGGTTCTGAAGGGTATGGGACGGTTCTGAAGGGTAAGGGAAGGTTCTGAAGGGTAAGGGAAGGTTCTGAAGGGTATGGGAAGGTTCTGAAGGGTAAGGGAAGGTTCTGAAGGGTATGGGAAGGTTCTGAAGGGTAAGGGAAGGTTCTGAAGGGTAAGGGAAGGTTCTGAAGGGTATGGGAAGGTTCTGAAGGGTATGGGAAGGTTCTGAAGGGTAAGGGAAGGTTCTTCAGAAGGGTATTAAGAATAGGTTTGGGATGTATAACTACTTGGAAACGAGGATTCTTACAAGTAGCTTCTTTGCACACATTTTGGCAACAGTTCTCTGCACAAGCAATAGTTTGATCAATAGTGTGACCATTCAGACAATAGAAAACGGTAGAAAGGATGCTTGTAGTGCTACAACTAAAACCCAACACAGTGTCACACGTTCCCGTCGCCATGGTCACCGAGTCATGAACTTCACAGACTGTAGTCATCTACTGTACAGAGTATTTGGGCTTTGCTGGAAGGTGTGTGTGTGTGTGTGTGTGTGAGGGGGGAGTGGGGGGACGGAGATAGGGAAATAGGTTGAGCCATTTTGAACCACCCACAACATAAGCATAATCTACAGGTACTTTACTGTTTAGTACACTCCACATTGCTCAAAGTGGGGGAGGGAGGGGGATTTGCTGACAGATGTCTTATGACACGCATCAGCCACACCCACCACAGAACATGCTGTGTGCATTACCCCCGTCACACACCTGGTGTTCCATGCACTTAACAGCACGTATTTTCGTGTGAAGCACATTCGCCGCCACACTACTACCCCATACTCAAAGATGGCCCAGCATTGCGTATCACACCAGTGGGTTGCTGTATGGACCTGTTTGAGCCATGCATCGTTTGAGGTGTGCATCATTTAGAGGCCATGCATCATTTAGACTCCGCATCATTTGAGGTGTGCATCATTTAAATGCCATGCAGCATTTGAGGTATGCATTATTTAAAAGCCATGTATCATTTGAGGTGTGCATTATTTAAAAGCCATGTATCATTTGAGGTATGCATCATTTAGAGGTCCTGCATCATTAGAGGTGTGCATCATTTAGTGAATCATTTATAAAGTTGTGCATCACTTAGAGGTGTACATAATTTTGACAGTTCATATGCCACTTTGACAACTCAGGAGCATTACCTTCTGTGCAGGTCTGGTCTTCACATTCCGTGATGTTGGACCGTGGTGGTTGTACGTGTACATTGTGTGTGTGTGTTTGTGTGTGTGTGTGTGTGTGTGCATGTGTGTGTGCATGTGTGTGTGTGCATATGTGTGTGTGCATGTGTGTGTGTGTGCATATGTGTGTGTGCATGTGTGTGTGGGTGTGTGGAGGTGTGAATGGGGCAAACATGTGTTTTGCATCGTCTGAGCATATTTGGATATGCAGCTACATGTATGCTGAGCCTCGGGAAGTGGGTTAGTCTTGGGGGAGGGAGGGGGAAGAGGAAGGAAATGTGATAATGTAATATTGACACGTAAGGATATATTTTAGTTCATAAATGGTTCTGTAGTTAATGAGCTGTTGAGAACCTATACAAGTGTGCTATTTAGTTGCATCCCATAAATCTAGGTGTTAATACAGGTACATGTTAACTCTTGCCATCCAAGTGGTCGTTGTCGTCGACGTCGACTCGTCGAAGGCAGTAGATGAATCTTGTAATCTCATCTCTTCTGCATAGTTCACACTATGGGTGTGTATAATGTAAGGTTATGTGTGTCCCCCCTCTAGCCGTTAATTTAATTCATAGCTTATAGCAGTACACTGAAGTGGAGTGCTATGTGGGATAGATCTATAGTCGCCTCATTTGATACCTGGCGTCCTGTGTAATGGCACTATGCCCTAGTCCCCTGCACCTGACAGAGATGGATCGCCTTACAGATTGGCTCAGGTGTGGACATATGAAATGTGGGTCTGACAATCTTGGCTTAGGGTGGGAGGTGTACGTAAAGCTCAACAACTCGTCACCTGTTCCTCTAACATGGTGTTCTGTGCATGTGTTTGTGCACCTCAGTAGTACGGGGGGTGGCCAAGTGTTGCTGTGTTCATGTAGGCATGGGTGCAGTGTTAGGACTGACCTGATGTGGCCTAGTGTAGGACTGACCTGATGTGGCCTAGTGTAGGACTGACCTGATGTGGCCTAGTGTAGGGTGACCTGATGTGTCTAGTGTAGAACTGACCTGATGTGTCTAGTGTAGAACTGACCTGATGTGTCTAGTGTAGGACTGACCTGATGTGGCCTAGTGTAGGGTGACCTGATGTGTCTAGTGTAGAACTGACCTGATGTGTCTAGTGTAGAACTGACCTGATGTGTCTAGTGTAGAACTGACCTGATGTGTCTAGTGTAGAACTGACCTGATGTGTCTAGTGTAGAACTGACCTGATGTGTCTAGTGTAGGGTGACCTGATGTGTCTAGTGTAGAACTGACCTGATGTGGCCTAGTGTAGAACTGACCTGATGTGGCCTAGTGTAGAACTGACCTGATGTGTCTAGTGTAGGACTGACCTGATGTGGCCTAGTGTAGGGTGACCTGATGTGTCTAGTGTAGGACTGACCTGATGTGTCTAGTGTAGGGTGACCTGATGTGTCTAGTGTAGGACTGACCTGATGTGTCTAGTGTAGGACTGACCTGATGTGGCCTAGTGTAGAACTGACCTGATGTGTCTAGTGTAGAACTGACCTGATGTGTCTAGTGTAGGACTGACCTGATGTGGCCTAGTGTAGGGTGACCTGATGTGTCTAGTGTAGGACTGACCTGATGTGGCCTAGTGTAGGGTGACCTGATGTGCCTTATTGGAAGATGTGCCTAGTGTAGGAATGATCTTGTATATACATGTGCCCAGTGCTATACATCAGGGACTATCTCTGACATACTGTGTAATACCACACACTTGCACAGATCTATTGATCTAGTGTGATTTTTGATTTAATGCAATTGCATCATCGTAAGTGTCGTGTTGCCATGGTACAGGATAGTGGCATGTTATTAAAGTTTCCTGTTGTTGTTGTTTGAAAAATGCACACTTGATATAGTGGACAGATGGAATTGATTATTGTACACTTAAGCTGATATTCATGTGCCAGCAGTTCATTCTTGTGATGATATTCATTGGTCACTATTGGCAGGGTAATACCGGCCACCACAAGGGTCTGGACAGAGCCAATCCAGTCCTGAAAGGGCTGCCACCACTCACCTTGCCATCTGGAAAGGCCCCCTTGCCACCACTCAAGCCTGTTGCAACCGCAGCTGCTGTTCCTCAAGACCATGGACCTGCCAAAAAGGCTGGGCCCATTATGTCCATGAAATTTGGGCCTGGGCCCCCTCCCGGTGAATGGACACCTCCACTCAAGTCAGAGCCGCCATTTGCAAAGTCCGGATCTGGGGCGCTTGCATCCAAGGCTGGATCCGAGCCATTGCAAGCAAAATCTGGGTCTGGGCCTCTGCCAATGAAGTCTGTGTCTGGGCCACCTGTTTTGAAGGTGGAGTCTCGGCCCTCTTCTGCGAAGTTGGGGTCTGGGCCCCTCCAGTCTCGTGGAGGTGTTTCTCAGACTGGTGTAGCGGTGCATAGAGCTTTGTCTGATCAGCCATTGGTCGGGGCATCGGTATGTACAGTACGTGCGTTTGGTATGTGCAAGTGTGGAGTGTGTGTATGTGTGTGGTTTTCTAGAGGATGTGCAAGTGGAGTGTGTGTATGTGTGCTTCTAGAGAGGATGTGCAGTGTGGAGTGTGTATATGTGTGTGGTTCTCTAGAGGATGTGCAAGTGTGGAGTGTGTGTATGTGTGTGATTCTCAAGACGATGTGCAGTGTGGAGTGTGTGTATGTGTGTGCTTCTATAGAGGATGTGCAAGTGTGGAGTGTGTGTGTGTGTGTGTGCGTGTGTGTGTGTGCGTGTGCGTGTGCTTCTATGCATGCAATTAAAGTGTTCTGTGTTGTACAGTGTACGTGGGCATGCATTTCATGTGCACCATATGTATTTGCCATGACGTGATTGCCATTACACTCGTGTCGATTGATACTTGGCTCAACAATCAAAGCTGGTAGTGTAGATGTGCCTCTGTGCAGTAGGTACCTGCACGCTGTATTTGTGGTGATGGTGTGGATGCTGGTAGTGAGGCATGTGGCGGAAGGGTGGGCATGTTTGTGTGGGACTGCCAGGTAGGAGGTGATGTATCATCAAAGGGGTGCTGTAGCAATGTGCACCAGAGCTGCTGGTTGTGTGCAGTGTGTGTCATGTGTGTAATGTGTGTCATGTGTGTAATGTGTGTATGTGTGTGCATATGTGTGTGTGCGTGTGTGTATAATCTGTATGTGTGTGTACATGTATGTGTGTTGTGTGTGCATACGTGTGTGTATGGGTGTTGTGCTACATGTGTGCAGTGTGTGTGTGCTGTGTTTACGTGCATGTGTCTGTGTATCTATGTATGATAGTGAGGGGAGGCACTACATGCGTGCATGTGTCTGTGTATCTATGTATGATAGTGAGGGGAGGCACTACATGCGTGCATGTGTTTTTTCCAGTAGATGGATTTTGTATTTGCTTTGCACTATACTTCGTGATTGTCATTATGTTGCTTCCTAGCAACCGTGCCCTTGGAGTTGTACCACAATGTCATCTGAAAAGTCCAGACTAGCTAGTGCTTATCGAGTCCAGACTAGCTAGTGCTTATCGAGTCCAGACTAGCTAGTGCTTATCGAGTCCAGACTAGCTAGTGCTTATCGAGTCCAGACTAGCTAGTGCTTATCGAGTCCAGACTAGCTAGTGCTTATCGAGTCCAGACTAGCTAGTGCTTATCGAGTCCAGACTAGCTAGTGCTTATCGAGTCCAGACTAGCTAGTGCTTATCGAGTCCAGACTAGCTGTGCTTATCGAGTCCAGACTAGCTAGTGCTTATCGAGTCCAGACTAGCTGTGCTTATCGAGTCCAGACTAGCTAGTGCTTATCGAGTCCAGACTAGCTAGTGCTTATCGAAAATGTCACTAACGCAGCATTAACACTCTGGGTATGGGGAAGGGGAGGGGGAGGGGAGGGTGGGAAGTGGAAAGAGGGGAGACATCAGGAAAGACAGAGTTGCAGCAATGTGTGTGTGTATGACTGTGTGTGTGACTGTGTGTGGCTGTGTGTCTGTGGCTGTGTGTGTGGCTGTGTGTCTGTGGCTGTGTGTGTGGCTGTGTGTGTGTAGCTGTATGTGTGATTGTGTGCGTGACTGTGTGTGACTGTGTGACTGTGTGTGTGACTGTGTGTGTGACTGTGTGTGTGACTGTGCTGTGTGTGACTGTGACTATATGTGTATGTGGTAGTGTGTAACTGTGCGTTGATCCAAAACTTAATATTGGCCGGCCGTCTTGTATTTGGAAGTGGGTATATTAAATAAACTGAGTATGAGGTCAAGACGTGACCACAATGCCATTCATGAATTGGTCAACAGCCTGCTCAATATGTATTCATGTGCGTACACTTGAAGCCCAGAAACAGCTGACGTGTACACACCCGCTTTTGTTTGCTGCGGCCGCAGGCAACAATGCACATGTTGATGCTTTTTGTGGACGGAGGAGCCCTTTGGACGATTAAGAATGAGCTCATTTGTGAACTGTGTGACTTTTTATTGTTGTACAGTAAACAATAAATAGCATTCTTTATTGGACCTTTCAACCGTATCTTTTTTCATTGCGTATAATTGGTTGTTTTTTTGTTGTTTGTTTGGGGGGGGGGGGGGGGGGGGGGGGGGGGGTGGGGGAATGCATGTACTGCTGTCGGACTGTCTGTGCATGTATGTACTTAACTCCCCCCCCCCCCCCCCCCCCCCCCAAAAAAAAAAGGAAAGTTTATTTCACCAGCAAATGCACAATGTGCAAATGTGTCTGTTGGCTGTGGGATGCATGTGGGGTGTAGGACTGACGTGGCAGTGTGGACGCTATGTGGCATTTGCATCATACACTGCCTTGTACAAATACACGTGTATGTGGGTATGCATGCGCCCACGGGGGTGTGCGTTGTAATGTCTGTGATTGCACTGGTGTGTGAATGCACACATGCAGCTATCATCACAGTGGGGGGTGAGGGGTGGGTGGGGTGTGTACAGTGTCTCCATTTTGCAGTCTCTGGCACATCTGCCAGCCAAAGACGCAGAATTTTGTTCATTGGTGTGAGGGATTTGTATGCTTGTTTTTTTTTTATGTGCTTTTTTTTTAAGTTTCTTGTGCACTGTGGGCGCGTATGCTACAGACAGCAGATTGGTTGTAAGAGTTGTGTTGCCCACTGCAGGATGTTGCCGTCAGTGCCAAGCTGACAAACAGAGGACTGGGCACTGGTGTGGCCACACCCTTCACCGGAGGACCTGGCTCTCGTGGCTTCGACCTGGGAGTGCCGCACGTCTCCACACAGTTTGAGGAGGAGGATGAGGAGAGCGAGGAGTCTGAGGAGTCGGTAAGAGGCCCCACCCCTTGCCATTATAGTATTGCCCTATAGTTTAGGTGCAAGCGCTTGCATGTACCATATGTGTTTATGCCAATCCTGGGAGACATAGATTGCACATATGTATGCATGAGTGGGGTACATATGATGATGTGTGCAATACAATTAACCACGTACATGTAGGATCAGCCGGTATGAGCGTTTTCATGTGATCAGCTACATACTTACTAATACATCTGTACATGTGCATGCACTGGATTGAGCAATCTAAAATATGGCCGATAAGACGACAGAGAAAGTACCTGTACTTGATCTGCTGCACCTTTTAGGGAACGTTGCATAGATGCAAAATATGTATTGGCTGTTGAAACCAAAGCTATATGTAGTGGAACTAAGACGATACATTTGATCGTGCAATTGAGAAATGAGAGGATATGCCGGTGCAAGTAGAAGTGAGATCCCACCATTATAACACAGGTATTACTGTTGAGAGGAAGTTTCTTGCTTGGAAATGCAAGATTCTTACCCTAGGTATACATCTTGATGAGCCTATCAATTGACGATGGCTTTTGTGCAGCTGCTTTTAGACCCTTATTGGTTGGCTGAATTAAGTCTTAATATACATTTTTAAATTTATGATTGTTTTTCTTTTAATTCAACAACGGATGCATAAGGATGGTCCAGGTAGCTATGATAACTGATTAGAAGAGCGCCACCAGAACATACGAACATATACAGCACAGATAACACATAAAACGCAACACACGTATGCAACATGTACAGACAATTTTAATATAATTACATATCAGTTTCTTGAATACAGGGAGGGTAGGGTGCGTTGCTCTATACATAAGTTACGCTAATAAAAAATGATGATGATCGGAAGGCACAAGTGGATGCAAAGTGCCTGTTTCTTAGAGGCAATGGAGGATGAAAAGAAGCAGATGGACTTGAGTAGTGATTTAATGCATGATGAGTTTGTGTTGTTTAGCGTCTGTGGTACAGGTCAGCTAACCATTGGTTCATAACCTGCAAGGCTCCATATGTACATGGCACACTAACATTGGTACACTCTTCATTTATTAATCCTGGCGAGAGGTTCCCAAAATGAACTGCAATGAAAGTGAACTTCAATGTACAAGCTTAGGGGCAGGACTACACTAGTGTAGGGTTTTGCACGTACATCCTCATTGGCTTATCTGTGGATTAAGCTTTCTATGTATGTGTGCAGTAGTAACAAGAGTGGCATCGTGGGGGGCATGACCAGGGTGGAATAGCATCATGGGGGTATGACCAGGATGGAGTGGCATCGTACAGGATGGAATAGCATCATGGGGTATGACCAGGGTGGAATAGCATCATGGGGTATGACCAGGGTAGAATAGCATTATGGGGGCATGACCATGGTCTAGTGAGGACATAGTAGTGTCTCAACTCTCAGGAATGTGAGGAGTGTGTTACTACTACCCCTCCCCCCATCCCCTCCTTCAAGGAACCATTCCAGAGGAGTTTATTATTTACGAGCATGTATTATGTACACTTAGAAATATGAGAAAAATGTCTTCGCTTGAAATTTAGGAGTTAATTATTTCTAAAAATGTATTACTTTTAGCTGTATTTTAAATTAACACTCCTGTGACACTAATTTAAAACTGTAGTGGATATTGTAGGCGACCTGGAGTATCACGAATTTGCTATCATGATCTAATTTATAGTACACGTCTGTGTTGGTACACACCCACATTGCAATATGTGTAGGAGGGGGGACCTCCCCTAAGTGATCCTTCTCCACCCACCCAACAACGAGTATCGAACAATTACTTTCCGATTCCTTGAAGTACTGTAAAGGTTGCCACATTTGAAGTGTGCATTGTCTTCTAACTGTACCATGTATAGCTTGTCTTCAAGAGCAAGTTTGGAGAGAACATTCGAGGTCTGGACAGTCTTGGGGACCTGGACTTGAAGGTATGCATATGTGTGTGTACAAATGTATTTATATTGCAGCTATATGTGTGTCTTTGTGTGCAGTACTGGTCTACAGTTGCAGTGACGTGTGTGGTGTTGGTACAATGCGTGTATACTAGTCTACAGTGTAATGTTGCTTATATCCGCTCATGATATGGACATGTGTCCCATGACTGTAGGCGACTTGTGATGTGACTTCTTCACTGTAGGATGATGTGGACGAACATGCACAAGAGCGTATGCAAGACGATGAGGATGTGAGCAGAGAACTGAGGGAGCTGCTCGATGAAGATGATGAGGAGGAAGAGGAGGAAGAGGAGGAAGAGGAGGGGGAGCATGTAGAGGAGGAGGGGCAAGATCAAGAACCTGTAGAGAAAGAAGATGATGAGGACGAAGGAGAGGATAGTAAAAGAAGTTTAGTTAATGTATGTTGTGGGGATGCATATATTTCAAGACATGTGTCAGGCACTTCTTGTACATTATACCTGGTGTTTGCAAATTAAGACAACGCTTTTAAACAGTTATTACTCCCTATTAAAAATCATGTATACCAAACTAAATGTGCTTTTTAGGCAAATCATGAAAACAAATTAAAATTTGTGACAAAGATAAGCAATTAAAAAACAGATAAATTGCATAATTTAATAATTCCACTACATATTAATAAAATGGTGATTTCGGTATTCTAATCAAATTGAAACAATCAGTAATATAATGATTGTAGTTCATTAAAAAGTCTAATTAATTGAACGTCAAAATCCTCGAAAATTTGAGCTGTAATAACTCACCATTGAAGTTAGTTAATTAAAATTGAAATTCAGTTTTAGCTTAATTTATTTAAAGACTAACAACTGATGGTAATTAAAAATACTTATAGCAATTTGTTCATCTTGAATATTTGGTCACTGAACACTGATTTCCTTTGATTTTAGAGGGTCTTGATTTGTTTATGCCAGCATTATTTTTGTAAGGATTATACTTAATAAATGAGCTAACTGATATTAATACCTGTTTAAAAACCTTTGTATTCATTTGTGAACACCTGGTATGTTATACATTAAATTCAGCTACAGTGGAATTACAATACACTCAATCGTTGTGTAAATAGATACATGTATGTATTCGAGCATAAATGATTCCTTACACTTCTTAAAAGCATCCAGGCTAGTAGATTGTAGTTGATCGAGCATAACAAAGAATCAAGGATTGTTACTTTTTAGGACAAAGTACATGTATCTCTGTTCATTTGGCAGGTTTGATATTAGTTAGTGCATTCTTCATCATAAGATTACGATCCAATACTTATCAAAGTCAGGTAAGTTTATTATTTCACCTTTGATTAATGCTGTTATAGGGTTGAAATTATTCAAATTTATCAATAAAAATATACATTAAGTTTTGGACCACTCTTTACTGGAGCCCCATTCCTTTATAATCGCTATCCGACACCATGCTGTGAAGATGATAGAGAGCAGCAGTAGTTGTCAGTAGGTCCAATAGCCAGGCCACTGCAGTAGTTGTCAATAGGTCCAATAGCCAGGCCACTGCAGTAGTTGTCAGTAGGTCCAATAGCCAGGCCACTGCAGTAGTTGTCAGTAGGTCCAATAGCCAGGCCACTGCAGTAGTTGTCAGTAGGTCCAATAGCTGTGAATTATTCTCTTATTGCTAATTGACGTTCTCCAGAAGGTCAGCTACTAAAACGCATTATGCACGTACATGTACACATGCAGTGCACATCTACATGTAAATAGAAGATGCATCTTGTATGGGTCCTTATGTGGTATACAGGATGTTTGATACATCGCAATGTAATCCTCCTTCAGTGTATGATCATTTGTACCATTTTGTAGAGCAACATTGAAATAATATCCAGCAATAACTCTAAGAAGCCTGGACATGTTAACCCTGAGAAGCCTGGACATGTTAACCCTGAGAAGCCTGGGCATGTTAACCCTGAGAAGCCTGGACATGTTAACCCTGAGAAGCCTGGACATGTTAACCCTGAGAAGCCTGGACATGTTAACCCTGAGAAGCCTGGGCATGTTAACCCTGAGAAGCCTGGACATGTTAACCCCGAGAAGCCCGGACATGTTAACCCTGAGAAGCCTGGACATGTTAAACCTGAGAAGCCTGGACATGTTAACCCTGAGAAGCCTGGACATGTTAACCCTGAGAAGCCTGGACATGTTAACCCCGAGAAGCCTGGACATGTTAACCCTGAAAAGCCTGGACATGTTAAAATTGAGAAGCCTGGACATGTTAACCCTGAGAAGCCTGGACATCTTAACCCTGAGAAGCCTGGACACATAAACCATGAGAAGAATGGGTCCTTGCTAGGAACAAAGGAGGCTTTGCAGCCACTTGAAAAGTTGTTACACAAAGATTTGAAGACATCCGATGTCCCAAGGCTTAATACTGGACTTCAGAACTCACAGTCGACTGCTGTGTATGTTCTGGGAGGAAGGGAGGGGGAGGGGGGTTGAAAGGGGCAGAGCTTGCACAAGTATCAACGTGCCACTTTTCAGGGGTTGAATGTACAGTAGCTAATGTAGGAGTGTGATAATGTAATGTGCATGTGTGATGTATGTGTGCATTGTGCTGGTCACTCTAACCTTATTTGACTTACTGTGGTGCAGCATTTCTCTGCCAATAGTGGATAATAATTGCTAATAACTCTTTATGAAATTTTAGTTGGTTAGATGAGTTGTTGTTTCCATGTTACAACAAAATGCAGTTGATCTAAGTAAAAATATGACAATGGTTAAGTAACTAAATCAAGACCCTCTTAAATCAAATGAAATTGTGGCCTGATATTCAAGAGAATAATTAAATGATGCGTACATGTACTGTATCGTTGCTATAGCTCTACTGCATCACATGATGCATAACATGTACTGTATCGTTGCTGTAGCTCTACTGCATCACATGATGCATATTTGTACTGTATCGTTGCTGTAGCTCTACTGCATCACATGATGCGTACATGTACTGTATCGTTGCTGTAGCTCTACTGCATCACATGATGCGTACTTGTACTGTATCATTGTTCTCACTTTGCCTACAGGCAATCTGTGCCAGTCAAGTCTGTTGAAAGTGACCACTCGTCGGCCATCGAGAAGTTAGCTTGAATAGCATCATTTGCTGCTTTGCATCACATCTTGCTCCTTGCTGCAGGTTGAGAGATGAGCAAGCCAAGGAACTCCAGGGCCTCAGGGAATGCTTCGAGAAGGATAAAGTGGCAATGTTGGCAGAGCATGAGGCAAAGCTGTCCTCCTACAGGACAGAGTTGGCACGGGAGCAGCTGGCAGAGGAAAAGGGACTCGAGAAACAGAAGAACACAATACTCGCCAACCTGAAAGTGAAGCTTCGAGAAGAACAGGAAGATGAAGAGGCACGGCTAGAGGAAGCCAAGCATGATGCACTCAGAAAGCTAAGGCAACAGGTACAATTGTGTGTGCATGTAATTGTGCATGCACATTATAGATGTGTTATCTATGCATGTGTGTGTTGTCACGCGTCTGTGTATCAGTGTACGTGTTTGTGCATGCACGTGAATGCATGTGTGCTTTTGTGTGTGTGTGTGTGTGTGTGTGTGTGTGTGTGTGTGTGTGTGTGTGCACGTGCGTGCGTATGCGTGTGTGTATGTGTGTTTGAGGTTTGAGTAGTTTGCAGTAGGGTACAAGTGATTCTCTGTCTAACCTTTCCTACCAGATCTCCCAAAGCCAGGAGAGTGAGGAGAGGGCTGTGAGGGAGGAGAAGGAGAGGGCTGTGAGTGTTCTGCAGAAGGACCTTGCAGGGCAACGGGTCAGCTGACCTAGCGAGGGGTGGGGTGGGACGAGGTGTCATGGTTTCATCTTGTGCTAGGCTTCAGAGGAGACCCGTCTCCGTGCCAGGGCTGAGAGAGAGCTAGAAGAGCTGAGAGTGAGGTTGAGTGGAGAGCTGGAGGAAGAGAAGAGTCGGGTTGTGAAGGCGCATGACGGGACAGTGCAGGATCTGAGGGAGCAGTTAGCCTCAGAGAGGAGGGAGGTGAGGACGTCCGAGTGTATTGTGGAGCAAGATAAGGGTTGTTTGTGTGTGTGTGTATGCATTGGATGTGTATGCGTACACATACACTGTGTGTATGGCCATTGTACAGTATGTACATTTATTTATGGGTGCAGCTTGAAGCTCGTTTGCGAGAGGATCATGAACAACACAAGCAGGAGCTGAAATTGTGCCACGAGAAGGTATATATGGCCTCTCCTGTTTCCCCACCATCTCTTCTATTAAGCGCCCACCTCATCCTTGCATGATGGTGTAGGGTAGATTAAGGTATGTTCGCCAGGGAGGAGTGTTCGCCACCCTTCACTTTAAACGCGGCGCCGAACCTTACCAAACGTTTGCATCTCTCGGCACAAGATGAAATAACACTACATGGGGTCTATCTGTATGTGCCGAGAGATGAAAACGTTTGGTAAGGTTCGGCGCCGTGTTTGAAGTAAAGGGTGGAGAACACTCCTCCCTGGCGAACATACCTTAATCTACCCTACATATGCTGCACATGTGCGTTGTATGTGTCTTGGTAGTGATTCATATGTGACTAGTCAACATGAGGGGCCTATTGTGCATGCATGTACATTCTGAAGTTTGCCCTGGCACTTAATTTGTTCATGAGCTGTGTCAGTTGAACATTGCACTATGGGATAGTAAGGTCAACAGCAGCTATTCTGTTATTGCTGTTGCATTATTGCTGGACAACCACCTGTTGTGTTCTGATCAGACACTGAAGGCACATTTTGTGCTACTCAATCAACAGAAGCTACGGTTTGATATAAACGGCATTCAGTCTGTTAGGATGTCATTTGGTTAAAATTGCCATTTGTAAGCAGATGGTATTCTCGGTAGTGTACTGCAAGCCTGTTCACATGTGGTCTGATAATGTACAGTTGTGTGATTAACTGAGTACATACACGATACTTATCACAAGTGTACACAAAAGCATTATTAAAGCTTTGTGGTACCACATGCTGTCAGCTAATTTAGTGTGTTTTAAAAGGCTTTGCAAGACTTGGAGAAAGAGTTGGAAGTGGCCCACAAGATGGAAGAAGGGAAGAAGAGGTGCGCGTGGGAGGAGACACAAAGACTTGCACTGGAGGTTTTGCAGGCCCAGGTGTGTGGGTGTGGCAGGAGAGGGTATGGTGAGGGACATGGAGAGGAACATTGGGAAGGACATGGGGGGGGCGGGGGCATGGGGAGGGGTGTGTTGGTATGTGAGTACTGACCTGTATGTTTCTCTTAAAACAGCTTGGGGAATCTCTTGAAGCAGAGAAGACGGAGTTGACCAATCAGCATGAGTTAAAGATGGTCAGTGGTGATGAGCTGGTGGAATGAGGTCACATGTGGCAAAAGATGCACAGCATCATTCCTCACCCATCTCTCCCTCCCTCCCTCCCTCCCTCCCTCCCTCCCTCCCTCCCTCCCTCCCTCCCTCCCTCCCTCCCTCCCTCCCTCCCTCCCTCCCTCCCTCCCTCCCTCCCTCCCTCCCTCCCTCCCTCCCTCCCTCCCTCCCTCCCTCCCTCCCTCCTCTCTCCCTCCCTCCCTCCCTCACTCACTCTCTCTTTCTCTCTTCCTCTCTCCCTCCTCCCTCCCTCTCTCCCTCACTCTCTCTTCCTCTTCCCTCTTCCTCCCTCCTCCCTCTCTCTCTCTCTCTCATGTGTAGCTTGAAATGAGAGCAAAGTTTGATGAAGAGATGGCTGGAGAGAGAAGGAAGGTACAGTCTCTAGGTGTGTATGGCAGTCTAGCAATGACGGTGTGCATGGGCGTAGCTTGAACTGCAGAAACAACAGCTGGTCAGTGAGCATGTTGGAGAAATAGCTTCCATGAAGAAGGTGAGGGCACTAGCAGCCATCATCACATTGTTGCAACCACCACTGCTAGTACTGTACTGCTGCCTACATGTACTGTACCATCACTGTCACACTTCTACTGTACCATCACCATCACACTTCTACTGTACTCCTGCCTACATGTACTGTACCATCACTGTCACACTTCTACTGTACCATCACCATCACACTTCTACTGTACTGCTGCCTACATGTACTGTACCATCACGGTCACACTTCTACTGTACCATCACCGTCATTACTACTGTACTATCACCGTCACTACTACTGTACCATCACCGTCACTACTACTGTACCATCACAGTCACACTTCTACTGTACTGTGACTTACATGTACTGTACCATCACCGTCACTAGTACTGTACCATCACCGTCACACTTCTACTGTACTGTGACCTACATGTACTGTACCATCACCGTCACACTTCTACTGTACCATCACCGTCACCACTACTGTACCGTCACCGTCACTACTACTGTACCATCACCGTCACTACTACTGTACCATCACCGTCACTACTACTGTACCATCACCGTCACTACTACTGTACCATCACAGTCACACTTCTACTGTACTGTGACTTACATGTACTGTACCATCACCGTCACTAGTACTGTACCATCACAGTCACACTTCTACTGTACTGTGACCTACATGTACTGTACCATCACCGTCACACTTCTACTGTCACTTCTACTGTACCATCACCGTCACACTTCTACTGTACCATTACTGTCACTAGTGCTACAGATCATGAGACTATTTCATCACTGTTACATAGCATAATTGCACCATCATCACGCCACCACCACCTCTTGAATGACTTGCTCAATCATAAAATGCCTTCTTGTAGAGGCATCAGGAGGAAATGGATAGGCTGACAGAGGAGTGTGCAGCTATCAGAAGAGACATGGAGCAAAAAAAATGCCAGCAGGTTAGGAGGATGGGGACCAGGCTGTGAGGGTGGGGACTAGGGATGGCATTTTAGAATGGGGACCAGTAGGTCAAGATGGGGACCAGAAGGTTAGGATGGGGAACAGGGAAACCAGGCCATTAGGGCGGAGACCATGGGTTGGAATGGGGACCAGAAGGCTGGTATGCGAACCAGCAGGAACATGTGTTACCAGCAGGAACATGTGTTACCAGCAGGAACATGTGTTACATGTCAGTAGCAATGTTTTTCAATGGCATGCCTTCTCCACAACCCCATAGTCATGCTTGCCTCAATTTGTCCGTCTTGTGGTCTATTAAACCATAAATCCACATACTCTGTGGTCAGTAATGGCATTTAGTCCATCAACCTGTGGTCTGTACCTAATCGAGGAAACCCTTGTTCTCACACTCCCAGGCGCAGCATATTTGTTTTACTAGGCATTTTAAAAATATGCCTGGTAAATAAAATGTTTATCCAGTAAAAGTGTGTATGAAGGGGGAGGGGAGGAGGCCATGAAAGGATCCACGTGTGCTTCGTGTGCTGTACACAGCATACATGTTATGCGTGTAGTGTATGATGTGATGTGTGTTATGTGTGTAGTGTGTGATGTGATGTGTGTTATGTGTGTAGTGTATGATGTGATGTGTGTTATGTGTGTGGTGTATGATGTGATGTGTGTTATGTGTGTAGTGTATGATGTGATGTGTGTTATGTGTGTGGTGTATGATGTGATGTGTGTTATGTGTGTAGTGTGTGATGTGATGTGTGTTATGCGTGTGGGTATGATGTGATGTGTGTTGTGTGTGTGGTGTATGATGTGATGTGTGTTATGTGTGTGGGTATGATGTGATGTGTGTTATGTGTGTGGTGTATGATGTGATGTGTGTTATGTGTGTGGTGTATGATGTGATGTGTGTTATGCGTGTAGTGTATGATGTGATGTGTGTTATGTGTGTAGTGTGTGATGTGATGTGTGTTATGCGTGTGGTGTATGATGTGATGTGTGTTAGTGTGTGGTGTATGATGTGATGTGTGTTATGTGTGTGGTGTATGATGTGTGATGTGTGTTATGTGTGTAGTGTATGATGTGATGTGTGTTATGCGTGTAGTGTATGATATGATGTGTGTTATGTGTGTAGTGTATGATGTGATGTGTGTTATGCGTGTGGCATATGATGTGATGTGGTTCTTTTGTTGCTCAATAGTCTGTAGCAAGACATGAGGATTCAACTGGACAGACAACTGGCGCCAGTGGTCACGCAGAGCAAGAGAAGGCCTTGGGCAGTCGGAGGTTAGCGCAAAATGGGTAGGTTAGACGAGCTAACAATGGAATTAGTGGTGGCACTATAGACTAGTTGAGGAAGTGGTGGTGGCAACAATCAAGTTTGTAGTCTCATGGTTGCTTGTCTGCCGACATACCCACTCAAGATGCTGGGTCATGTGCAGACGTACCCACAGATGTACCCACTCAAGATGCTGGGTCATGTGCAGACGTACCCACAGATGTACCCACTCGAGATGCTGGGTCATGTGCAGAAGATGCTGGGTCATGTGCAGATGTACCCACTCGATGGTGATCATGTGCAGATGTACCCACTCAAGATGGTGGTCATGTGCAGATGTACCCACTCAAGATGGTGGTCATGTGCAGACGTACCCACAGATGTACCCACTCGAGATGCTGGGTCATTTGCAGACGTACACATATCGAACTTAACAATATAAGTAATGATCCGTGAAGCAATGAGTCCAAATAATGCACACTCTGCTACGCTTTGTAATTTATCAATATGCATAATAGAGTACACCAGCCATTCCCATGAGAGCTACAGTGTAAGTGGCCTCCTCTTAGCCCTGTTTCTAGAAATATGGTGTGTTTGTTAGGAATGCAAATAAGTGTGCATTGTACATGTATGTGTCGTATTGTAATGAGGTGGTTGTGTGTGTGGGGGCTGGAAAGTGTGTAATGGACCCTGCCCTGCCATTGATTGCACATTGCTCTGTGCTGAGGTCACTGGGACATTGAAACTCCCACACTTTGAGCTCACAGGTGTGTCTGTAATCCATTGTAGGTCTTGTGAGGTCATGGAGGAGGAAGAGGAGGAGGAGGAGGAGGGGGGAGGATGGGGAAGAGATGGAGGAAAGGAGAGACTTGGAGGAGGAGGGGCTGGGTACAGAGCCACGCCCACTGGAAGGTGCTGTTAGTACGCTGAGACAGGAGAATGCTTTGCTTCGCTTGGAACTGGGCAAGCTACAGCAACTGGTTGAAGAGAAAGCGCAGATTGGAGGGTAAGATAACAGTCTGTGCCTTCAAGAAGGGCAGGGTGGTAACTAATGAAATAGGCTGTAACTAAGGAACGGGAGGTAGTAACTAAAGAAAGAGAGGTGGTAACTAAGGGAAGGAGGGCTAATAACTAAGGAAAGAAGGTATCAGTTAAGGGTAGACTCATCTTCAATGATGTTATTGAAACTCGCTTCATGCGTTCTGTGTAATTGAGAACATGGACTTGGTATTTTGCATTTTGTCAGGCACAGAGTTGAGAAAGAGGAGATGGCCCTCCATTGTCCGCCATCACATGATGAGGGGGCAGGGCACCTGGGGAAGCAGGGGAGCTGCAATGGGCGTGGTCACAGCGATGAGTACGCACATGGACTGCAAGGGGATCGAGATCGTCATGGTGGAGATGGGGGTGGGCACCCTGAGCATAAGTATGTTGTGTGTTTGTTTATTTTGCATATTGGCTAATCTTATTGACTAATGTATCAATGGTTGATTTTTATTGTGTTCTTAAAACAAGAGATGATTTGTCAGAATCTTCTCATAATCACAGCATACTTCCAGTTTGTGTTGTACTGAACGTAGTGTGTACATGTATATGAATATGTGTGTATTGTATGTACTCAGTTTTTTGTTTGTGGTTTCCGTTTTCTGCTTGTGTATGCTGTGTGGTGTCAATGTTACATGTACATTCGGTGTACAAAATGGTCTGAATTAGCACATGAAGTACTCTTCAACATGATATTGGGTGACAGCTGTGAAAGGAATTGATCATCATTCTCAGCAATTTGTACTTCAAAACTGATTAGCTAATATAAATGACTGACATATTTGAAATAGTTCATAATAATTATTACACATTATAGAGTGGCCAACTAACACTGTATGTATTCTATCTCTTTTGCCATTCTATATTATTTTTTTGTGAGCGAGAGCTCACACTCACAGCCTTGCTTCACAGATAATTAACCTAAAAACTAATTTTTTTGCTTGCTTCCATCCTCATGGTTACTCTGTAGGTGCATCCCATATTCCTGTACTTTTTAAAGCCATCTGCTCACTTTTGTAGGTTTGATGGAATGCATATACCTGTGGTCATAGCATGATGGAATGCATGTACCTGTGGTCATAGCATGATGGAATGCATGCAGACTTTGCATTCTTGTGTTTTTCTGTTTTTCTGTTTGTTTGTTTGTTTGTTTTAAAAGAAGGGTGGATGCATGCATGCAGCATAGGATGAGCATGTTGTCTATTGTTCTCAGAACTAATCACGATCCTGTCAGCATGGAATTGATAGCTCAGACCAAGGAATTCCTTAGAAGACAGCATCAGGCGCTCCACAACGGCCAGAGGACCGCCTCCAAGGACTCCAGTACAGAACAGAAGGTGAGCCAGTTTATTCTGTGGCTATGTCGAACTTTCATTCATTGAAGACTAATAACACCATGCAGCGCAACCTTAAACATCTACAGGCTATCCAGTCAAGACTTGAGGAGGTAGGATTGCTTGTTGCACTTATGGCATAAACATGGACTCAATTTGTCACCACGGTTACCTGTAGGAGGCAACAATTCTTCAGAATATTGAGCGAAAACTGAATGCCAGCCATTACATGCCCACTGCTGACGATGATCGTAGTGCATCCTCTGTGAGTTCAGCGCATCTTGTCCTCAATGGAATGCAGGTGGATTTGTATGGGGTACTGTGAGCTACAGCCAAGCAACGTAAATGTTCGGGCACATAGTGTATGTATCCAATACATGTACGTATAGGATAACCACCGTCTTTCTGAGGCATAAAATACAATACAATAGTGTGCTCGGATCTTTGTTCAGTGTGAGATGAGCATCAGGTGCAATGGATCGGTACAGGTTCTTGTGAGTGAATCCCTTCAGGGTGTAGCCAGTGTTCTAAGGGAGAACACCTGCATGTGCTGCTATCTGATTTCATGGGTTTATTGGAATGAGATCAGCGGATTTCAAGGTTGTTGTGCACCTGTGGTCATAGCATTCCCTCCATTTGTCTGAGCGTACGTGTTGCTGAAATTGAGTTAGTGTGATATAGTGTATGTAACTCTTGACAACGAGTATATAAACATGTGAAACTTCTGTGAGCAGATTTTAGATGTGTATAAAGTTACTGAATTTTCTTTGCAAACTCTGCCCAAGGAAAAAGACCATTGCATAATATGCATATACATGTAGGTAGTTAACACTTTCACGGGCAACAGAGCAATATTGGGGCAACAGGGCAGTATTGCACTGGCAGATGCTATACTAAAGCCACTTTGTTTATCTTAACCATTAACACTTTTGTAATGCTGGTCATATTAGGGTAAATTGTTTACAAACTACATGTCAATTAGCCTGCAACGCGGAAACACTTATTTTGCACTATGTTTATACCGCAGTAATTGGGAAGAGCGAACCATCATCTAACGTGCATCAACATGTACGGGTTGGAAGTCCATTGGGGTATCATCAGAAGCGTAATAATAAAATGTTATACAAGTGATAATGACATGCACATGTATCTGCATCAGAAAGTGTTTTATGCACAACTTCTCATGGCCCTGAAATGTTTACTGTATCAGAACCATGTTATGTTAAATTGCACTTCCTCCAACTGTTGGACTGAACCAGGATATGGATGCATATTTCTGTGTGTGATAACAACCACTCCACTGCAGGCACACAGCTTGGACCACGAGGCAGGATCCCAACCAGATAGCCTCCACCTCAGTGACATCCCCTCCCCAAAAGGCTACCTCCCCAAGCTGAGGCAGCACTTGGAGCACCATCACCGCCATCACCACAAGCACAACCGCATGTCAGCCCATCATGATCACCATGACAACACACCCAAGAGGCACGCAGGTGTCCAAGATGGTGGCAGCAGTGATGGAGATGAGGAGGGTGACACCACTGTCACTGATGACCTCACCAAACCACACTTTTCAAAGACGACCAAAAAAATACTTGCAGGGAAGCAGGGCAATGAAAGGGAGGACATAGTTTCTTCTTTACTGTCGATGAACAGGGAACTGGTTGAACTGCTCAACAGATCTGCTCACAGAGGTGCGGGCGTGGGGGTGTATCCCATCTCTGGGGATGTGGGGATGGTGGGTTACCCCACCCCCGTCGGCCGTAGCCACACAGTCACACCCAGGTAATGTATTGCAGTACGTGCACACGTGTGTGTGTGTGTGCATGTGTGTGTGTGTGTGTGTGCCCACATTCATGTATAAGTATAAATTCGGCATACCCCCCCCCCCCCCCCCCCCCTTCCAGATTAAAATCCTTTTTCCTGTGCCATTACACTTTAGGTGGGCAGACCCTGTGAGGCATCCTGATCCAATAGACCAATATCTTCAGCCAAAGTACAGCACACATTTAAGTACGTTTGCACACTTTAAATGATCATTTCCTCGTAACACTTTGTGTAGTGTTGCACGGAACTACCTTACATTTTCTGTTGCTCAGGGAAGGCAAAAAAAATCAGATACTATCAAATGCACCTGAACTGAATTGTGAATTGTGATAGTGGGGTTGCTGTGGGGAAAAATAAATATAATATAATTGTGTATATATATATATCCCCACAGAAAATAGTACTCGATCACTGAAGTGCAGTGTTGTTAAGCATCCCTTTTGAGCATTAATCGCATCTGGAGCACAAGGCTCTTTGTAATTACAATTGCCGCCATATTTGTTTATAGGGGTTGGAAAGGTTCATAGTACCCTATAAACAATATGGCAGCAATTGTAATCTCTTGTAATTAATTTATTCTTTAAATAAATTGAACAGTTAAAAATTGGTGTCATTACAAATGTGATGTAACTACCTGTAGCATGGAATGTGCTGACCTGCACAGGAATGCATGAGGTGGGAAAGAGAGAAGAATGAAGCTGCATGTATGCATGGATGTTACAGTAATACAATCCAACTTCATGGGGTAGCAGTGATGGTGCCAAGTATGATTGTTAAGCCATATTTAGGGTGTAGCTTTAATGCATAAATGTTTGGGTATGTCAATCTAACGTAACAGCTTTTTGTGAACTACACACAGTAGTGCATGCTTTGGGCTTTGCAATAAGGTTATGGGCATAGCTATAATCGCCCATGTTTCATTTTTTATCTACCACTGACAGGCAGCATTTGAATTATTATTAGTGTTTATACGTACAGGAGTGGCTGACACACAAGCAGTGCAGTTAATGCATAGTGCGTGTAATAATGTATTACACGTGCAATATATACTACATCCACTACATTTTAATGTGCAGTGTGCACAAATTAGCATGGGCATGCAGTCACACTAGGGTGGGTATCATGTGACTACTGATGGGGACAATGGATTGATTCGTGTGCATGTAACGGCGCTTGTTTCCAGCCCCAAAGCAAATATTTTGCACAGAATGATGGCTTGATGGCATGGGGATAAATAAACGTTCTCCTATTTAGGGCAGTTACTGTATGAAGAAGCTGATAACATCGTATTATGTATGTGTGACTAATTTCTGTGCTTAGGTGCACATTCACAGACACAGCCACTACAGACAGTTGATTCATCCACTCTGAGGTATGTTAATTGAATGCAGAAGGTGTCATCTTTGATCTATCCTATCCTATGACGACAGACCACCTCCCATGCCCTCATCCAAGGCACCAGTAAGCACACAAGAAATGTTAAAAAACCAGACAGACTGGTTGAAGGAGTTCCAACAAAGTGTCCCTCTATCATTATCCGCAAGAGATTCACACGGCAGTAGCAGATCTTCAAAAACCCTTCCTTTCCACAGACCAAGATGAATATGTCACCTTCTATGTTTCTTGTCAATATTCATGTCTTGCTTTGTCACATCAGCTGTTGTATTGAGACGTCATATTCTGCAATCATCACTCTTTTGCGTATATCAAAATAAAATACATTAAAAAAAAAAAAATGTTATTAGTGTATACGCGCAAGTAATAATACTTAAAGCTACAACATAAATGTTCACGTATCAAAAACGCACCATTTGATACAACAAAAAAAACATCATGGAGTGATCCTTACAAAACTTTAAATCTCTTTTCCTTACAAAACGTGTACTCGCAGCTTCGGTGCCCTTCAATGAGCCGTTGATTCGCTCGCTCAGGAGTGCACATGAGAGATGAATTACTGATCTAAATTGTTATAATTATGATCTTAGTGTCCAGTGCAATCGTTAACGTTGCGACCGTATTGCAGATATAAATAAATGGCCGGCCGCCTGCGAACACGTAAATGTGGCATGCTGGATACAGAAGTGCACATACAGTGTATTTGAGGGGGGAAATGTGTGACTATTTTACTTCGTGAACAACAATGCAATGGGGCAGGGTGGCTTCTGATAGTGATTTACTGTAGGCACGTATTGGTCTGTTATAAATATTTCATTTTCGAAGTTTGCCCCAAAAACCGTGCAGACAATGCCAATGTTCAGGTAGTAAATATAGCCAAACGCCCAATGCAGATCGACCGGTGATATCCATCTGTGCAGTTGCGAAATGTTTTAACAAGTAGAATGGAACATCCTGATTCAGTTTAGGACTGTGAATTGTCGTTACTTGCTAGGCAGAATAGCTGCCAGGTGCATGCAGTTCAGAGATATTTCTCGTAGGGCGGGAAAGAAGCGTTTCGTAATTTATCAATTTCCTCTGTATTGAGTTGGTTTGCACTTCAATTTTTTTGGCGCATGTGGCCCTAGCACCCACACCACACCCACACCACACCAATCATCTCAGAGTCTTGCAGTTGATGGTATCGATTCTCACCACTTAGCTGAGAGTGTTTCTGCATTTTTGCTTTGTGTGATGTCATGCTTCAAAGCATACTAGCTATAAATGTAATGCTTTTAAATCTAGTAGTTTGCTTACAAGGCAGGGGGAAATATGTCAATTTGGGATCAGTTGTTCTACCCGAGTCCAGCCATTGTGGATGTACAAGGAGGGGAAAAATCAACGTCCAAGTGTGCCATCTTTTTCCTTTTTATCTTCTTCTGGTCCCTAAGTTGAAACACATCATCTTAGCTTTAATACCATTTACATTTTCTAGCAGAGAATTTCACCTGGTCAATGAACAATTTTTATACCATTTGGAGCACTTCCTCTTATCTTTACACCATCTGAACAGTGACATCTATTTTCTCAGATTGGCCTAGTAATGATACTTTGAAGCTGCTCACAGGTGCTACATATAAATATGCATCCCTCACTGTGCCTTCAGTTGGCTTTCTTGTGCCACTTGATATTTTCAATTTTTTGCCTAGTTTAACTTTAGTGGTATATAACACGTAGTAGCAATGCACACCACAATACCTGCACTTGTACTTTGTACGTAACCCTAAAAGTGTCCTATGAACAACAGCCTAATATTTACAGCGTCATTAGACAGTTATTACGGGATGAAGTTACATGACTGCTGTGCATGATTTGGGACGTCGTGTAAGAGTGTATCCTTTGAGGCTCCAGCACAAAAGTACTGACGGCCTAAAAAGATACATTTGAGGTGAAATGCATTATCCATTATAGGGTCTAAAATTCCAACGATTTCCAGCTACACACAACACACACACACACACACACACACACACACACACACACACACACACACACACACACACACACACACACACACACACACACACACACACACACACACACACACACACACACACACACACACACACACACGTTCACACATATACTTAGCATCTCTTCCTACGCAGCTATGGAACTAATCACGTGAGGAAACTTCCCTGACCAATTATAGCAGGTGTATGCATTGCATTCGACGACGAATTCAACCTACGTTTGCAGGCCAGCCGTGTCGCTCCGCCAACGCAACAGCAGCGTTACAGTACTTAAATGGGCGTCATGCATCTCACGGTGGCGGAAGGTTGTGAGGTTCCGCTAGCTAGTGGGGCCCATTTGTTCCGGGAAATGCAAGCCCCAGTATGAATTAATAAGATTTGTGAGTGGGTGATACAGATTAAAGAACATGCTCTTACATACTTGCTTACAAGCAGATTGAATGCATTTATCTATCGACCCACGGTTGCTGCCAAACATACAGGAAGCAACGTATATTCAACTGAAGAGCTATACACAAATGACCACCAAGATGATAATTAATAACCATTAATAAATACGCATGAAGTGAGCTCAAACATATAGTTAGTATTCTTAGCTGTTTGAAGACTTTGAGCACGACATTATTTTATTTTATTTGCGGGTGTGCATGGACATGGGCCTATTGTATGAAAACATAATTTTCTTGTTGCCTTATTATTTTTATAGTTACATACAATCGCAATCCGACCACCCACGCAAAGAGGTAGGCCGGATGCGGGATTTTGTTTGACTCCCGAAATAGAAGTCATATCGACCATACAGTTCGCAGCGATTTCTGAAGTAAGTTTCTCGTGTACTGTAGATCTAGTTTTCTGTACAGTATTGCTTAAATTGTGTCAATGATGCTAAACACATCGGCGATGCACGCACGCACGCACTCACGCAAGCACACACGCACGCAAGCACGCACAGTCATAGACGCAGCTGCTTTGACGGTTTGGTTGTTACATTCACAACTTGGGAAAGGGTGCAGTCCGCGAAGGCGTACCTTAAGATGCACATTCGAACGATAGTTTGTTCTGTGTAACATTGCCCTTTCTGTGCTAGCTTGCCAAAGCATGCCCGCTATTTTGCATCATTCACAGGTAATATGTCATGATGTAACTAACAGGCTGCTCCACAGTGCCTCATTTGCAAGATGCCTAGTCCCTCTCGTACTCTAGTGTTGACCTACAACTTACATGCATGCACTATTTCACACTGATGCTTGCGTAAGTTGTGTTCGCAGCGCCACGAAAATTCCAACATACACTCCAACCATGAATCTAGTTAAAGGCCAAGAATGCGTATCGTCAAATGCGCATCCCCAGCTTGGCTCCCATGGGGCGTCCAAGCGTGGTGTGTGTGTGTGTGTGTGTGTGTGTGTGTGTGTGTGTGTGTGTGTGTGTGTGTGTGTGTGTGTGTGTGTGTGTGTGTGTGTGTGTGTGTGCGTGCGTGCGTGCGTGTGTGTGTGTGTGTGTGTGTGTGTGTGTGCGTGTGTGTGCATGCGTGTGCGTGCGTGTGTGCTTGTGTGTGTGTGTGTGCGTGTGCGTGCGTGTACGCGTACGCGTGCTGTTTTCACTGATGTGTGTTAATGGATGGGAGTTGTTGTCGCTTTTGGACACCTATTTGAATGGCTTGTGGGCGCCTGGTCTGTGGGTATAAAATGACTAATGAGGCAAACGTACGAGAAAGCTGAAAGAGCCAGCAATTATATTCATGGTACTGATGTTGACCACAATATGCAACCGTCTAGCCACCATGCAGGGATAAGAGAGCCCACAACACGACTGGCGTTTTGCATGGGGCTGGTTTAGTCGTTAATCCCTGATTACAAAAAAAATTGGCCACTACTATTTCAATGCTTTTTCTTCCCAGTGTTCTCCAAGACTATCCATGTGACTTCACTTATGGAGCTGAATAGCTTGCTAATTATCACCTTTACGTTGCCTGCTGTTCTTGGTGTTACTTGCGTGTCGTCCTACTACAACATCTCAGAGCGCACCCCACCATCCTCTGTGGTATACAGGGTTCCTAGTGGTTATTCCCTGTCATCCATTCCTGACAGGAACGTAGCTGCCAGCTTCAACAGGCACTTCAACACGTCACAGTCTGGTGTCGTAACGACTATTCCGTTGAACCGTAACGCCATGGCTATTGAACTGGGACGCTCTATACTTCCCGTCACATACACTCTTACATATTTTGACTACAGTGGGTTGACATGGCCGCCACCATGCCAAACAGTGATGTTGTATGTAACGGGCCAGGACAACATGGTACCCAACTTCACACGGAGTGCAGTGAACTTTTCGATTCTGGAAGGCAGTGGCATTCCAAGCTCATGGCCCATGGATCTGGCCATCGACCATGACGAAGGAATCAACTCCACTCAAAACTACTACATCGACAATCCAATTGCAAATGCTACATTCTACCTGGACATGACGAGAGACTCCTTTGGGGCAATCACCATCTTGCAGTTGCGTAGGCGGGTAGCCATTGATCGCGAGGTAACCCCATCGTTTAATTTCACCATTGTGGCCGAAGAAGGGCGACCGAATGCTCCAAAGGGATACCAGCGCATCTACATCAATGTGGAGGACGTGTGCGACTCTGTGCCAGCGTTCCCCATCACCAAATATCAGACAGAGGCCCCCGAGAACACATCGGTCAATTCAGTTGTGCTGACGGTCAAGGCAATCGATATGGACGAGGGCAGGAACGGGTTATTGTCTTATTCCATCGCCAGTCAGTGTGCAAAGAAAACACCAGGAGAGTCGTGCCAAAGCGGCAGTATATATCCGGCAGATGGTTCTGCCCCATTTGCACTGGACAGTGTGAGTGGCAATCTCGTACTCATTCAGAAGTTAGACTTTGACAAAGCACAGGAGATCGACATCGTTGTCTTAGCCACGGACGCATGTAATCTTGTTGGGACAGCTCAGGTGCAAGTGTCTGTCTTGTATGTAGATGACAAACCCCCGGCAATTGAGGTGATCCTAGTGAGTAATGGTGCAATCAGGGAAGACTACTCTTTGTCATCCGATGTTGCCACGGTGCTGATCACATCGCCTGTCAGCTTTAGTGTGGCAGTCATTGACAATATCACTGGTTCTGTGTCGGACACATTTTATCTGTTGAACCTCGGATCATCGTATCGCCTTAGATTGCAGCGCTCACTGGACAGCAAGGTTCGGAACAACTACAATGTTACCATCAAAGCTACAGATGCCGGAAACAACGTGGCCTATTCCACTGTGAGCATCAATGTTCTAGCAGTGAACCACCCTCCCATCTTTGACAACAAGACCGCCTTTGTGTCCATCTTCGACAACACAGCAAACGGCACAGTGATTCTACGTGTTCATGCATCAGACAGTGATCTCGGGGGCAACGGAATGGTGACCTACGAACTACCTCCTCCAAATGCATCATATTCTTATCAAAGCAATTTCACTGTAAAAACTACTGATGGTGATCTTCTGGTGAATGGAATATTGGATAGAAAAGTTGCAAAAAGCTTTTTGTTATTGATAAAGGCTCGGGACAACCCAACCAATGGAGATCCATACTTTAGTGATTACATGGTGGTCAACATCACACTACTTAATCCCAATGGCAACCGACCTATATTTTCCCTTCAATCAGCACAGATCAATATTAATGAGAATATTGTGACAGGAACAAAGATAATTCAGATTACTAGCTACAATCCTGAGGGCGTACCCAATGGAACAGTGATTGCCTACAGTCTTGCACTGTCTAGTCCGGTGTTTCAGATTGACAGTGTCAGTGGTTGGATCCGCGTCATGAGCAGTTTGAACAACAGTGCCACGAAGCGCTATGTTCTAAACGTCACTGCCTACAATGGCTTCCCCCCTCCCTCCACCTTCATCCTCACCATCGACATCCTTCCTGGAGACGCTGTGGGTCCTGTGTTTGTCCCGAGGTCGTACAGTGCTCTGGCGATGAGGACAGCGGCTGTTGGAAGCCATATTGTTGACGTTAAAGCTGTGGATGTTTACTCAACTGCACTGCAGTATGAAATCATTGATGGGAATGGAGAGGGCAAGTTTGCCATCAACACTGCTAACGGAACCATCAGTGTATTGAAGCAGTTGGACCAATCAAGTACCCAGACCTACACTCTACACGTGAAGGCCTCCGATCCAAAGTTCTACTCCAAGTGGCCCGCAGAAGTGGTCATAAAGTTAACAAATTTTGCATTTGTTAACGAGCCATATACTTTTCAAGTCCAGGAAAGACTGTTAAGTGGCATAGCAGTTGGAACTGTCTCTACATCGCTGTCCTACACAGGGCAAGTGTCCTTCACCATTCTTCACTCTACCCCAGACGATGCATTTGCAATGGATTCTGCCAATGGTACGATCACCACTAAAAGAGCACTGTCTGCAGCCACTGGAGGATACACGTTGCTTATTGCAGCCACCTACTATCCTTCTGATCAGAGCACGCCATCCACTAGTATACAGCAGGTGGTGACCATCACTGTTACACAGCAAATAGGAAACGTGCAATTCCAGCAGTCTTCATACTCGACCACCATCAGTAGGAGCTTGGAGATTGGCACTGCTCTGTTAAATGTCACTGCCACCGACACCAGTAGGGGAATTGTCACCTATGCGCTGATTTCCTCAAACCCCATACCGTTCCAAGTGGATAGCAATACTGGCTCCATCTATTTGAAGACCTACCTAGACTCCACTCCCAGATGTACATACACTTTTGACATAGTGGCCTCAGGCTACGGTAGTCGGTCAGCAGTTACTGTAAGTGTTGTCGTTGACCTTCGTATCACATTCGATCAATCCCAGTATCGCATAACCGTACCTGAAAAAGCAACGAAAGGCTCTGTAGTGGCAACGATAAGGGCCTCAGGCAGGAGAGGCATTCCCGTGTACTACTACTTCACCAATGACGCCCCAAAGAAGTACTTTCAAATTGATAAAGTATCAGGTGACATCACTCTACTGGTCGGGATTACTAACCCCATTACTACTGTGGTGAGACGACAATCCAGCAATCCTGTAGTTGCAATGATATTGGCGCAAGACTCGCAGGATCCGTCAATCAACTCCACCTTCAGCGCAGCACTTACCTTGCCCACCACAATCCTGCTGCAGCCGCAGGCAAACCCAACCTCCGGCACTCCTCTGACCATCATCGTCGGTGGCGCAGGTGGTGGGGTATTGGCTGTTGCCGTTGTTATAGTGGCTGGCCTTGTAGCCTTCATGGTACGGAGGAAAAGAAGATCATCTCCCAAAGTCACTCGTGCTGTCGTAGAGAATTGTATCAACAGCAGTTCGAATAGGAACTCGGCTGTGCTGACGTCGTTTGAAGCACCCAACCCACCTCCTCACCCCCGGGATGTGACCGTTGTGGTGGTCCCCATGCCGCACACACCACAGAGCCAACGGTCATCCAGCAAGGACGACGTCACCAAGGGAGAGCCCGTGTATCGCACATCGTCGCTCAAAACTGTCCCGCACACCAGAAGCACGTCGGACCTGGCCAGCACCGTGGGGACAGAGATGCTCTCCGGTCTGGAGGACGCGGGACCCTACACCAAGGCCCAGCTCATGGCCATCTACGCAGCCAACGCCCAGCTGCTTCAGGACAATGTCTCCCAGGACAGCGTCCACATGTTCGGGTCCGAGGGCGGTGTGGAGGTGGACGAAGTGGATGACATGGTACTTGGGAAGGCATTGCAGTTTGAGGAGGAGGATGAGCTGTCCATTGTGGGGGAAGACCACTCTTCGATTCGGCAACAAGGTCTGCAGGAGCAGAAGGAGAGGGGATTCGCCGGCAAAAGGCAGTGGCTGGCTTCCAGCACTGAGAGTGACGATATGCCCCCAAGATACGACATGTACAGCCAAAGCTCTAGCACCTATTCACAAGTGTACGAAGAGGGGAGAAGCTCTCAGACGTTTCACGCCAGGCCGACACACGACCAAGGGTACTACAATGAGATGGAGCAGCAATGGAGCATGAGGTACAGGCTGCCAGCCAACGAGAGATCCCTCTCCAACATCTATACTGCTCCCCCGTTGACGCACAGTGCAAAGAAAGCTATGTATTCTTCAGTTTTGGAGGAGGGGCCCATCTCCGGTCACAGCCACCATCTTAAATACTCCCAGGACCTTACCAGCTCGGATGGTCCCCTTCCGCCAAACCTCAACCTTCACCACAATCACACACCTTTATCCGACACGCAAACTGATGACGGGAATCTTCCAAACAGCTCCACACACCAGGGAGTTGGGTCGGGCTACTATTATGCTTCAAGCTCTTCCATAGCAAGCACGAACCTCAGTCAGACTGTACCAAGGAGTCAGAACATGTACAACCCATCCTATTGAGATATATCATGAGACCATTATTAATTTTCTGTATTGCTGCTGAACATGTGACTTGCCTTGCCTGTGTGATAGTATACATGCATGTGTTTTGTGTACAATTTATTTTATTCATGTGGGTGTCACATTTATGATCAAAAAAGATTTATGTTTTTATACATGATGCAATCTAATCACTAAATAATCTCGTTCACAAATGACATATCAAATCTATGCATGCACAGAATCAGACAGTTGGCATGCAACCATATTTGTTGTTTAATAATTGAACTCAAATATCTGTTGTTTTTTTTTTCAGTATGCACATGTTGCAGTTGAAAATTGTGTGCACACGTATTTTGTAAGGACAGTATAATTATGGAATAGATATGATACCCAAATTGAATTTGAAGATATTCTACGTGTTTAAATTAATGTGTACTGCACCATGCATGATCTTGCTAAAGTCACATACGAACATTACATGTAGCATAAATAACTCAACACTTTTATAGAACTAATTGTCTAAAATATTTTCCATAATCGGGACACAAATCAAGTCTTTTCAGGGTTTTTAACATTGCATTGTGATGGCCTCCATGGCAACTCAAGATGACTAAGGGTATAATAATGCTGATTAAAGCAGCTTGCATGTACATGTGTACTCGGCAAGAGCTGACTTCTGCACATCAGCCAGAGAGCAGATACATAGTGTTTAGTTACACCACCTAGAGCGATGAGATCAACAGTGCATGCTGAAGTCACACCAGCTACGTTGTGCATGACTCATATCACCGAGCCTTCTTTGAAAACTCAGTTACATTATTTTTGTGCACCAGCATAGCACACGACATCAAGATAACTCAAAGATGCTATATTTAACTAATGGATCATTGATGCAAAGCACTGGTTAATGAGCATTAGCACAGCAGTGCTAGGCAATGAATAACTGGCACCATCTCCAACGGCTACACCATTTTAAACCATGCCTAGGAAATTATGTGTCAGTGTTCTGTAGTCAGATCAAGATGAGATGGAGCAAAGAGCAGCGGGAAGAAGATAAGAGATAGAGAGGGAAAAGGAGTTGCATTTAACAGACTGGCAAGGTTGGCAGGTAACAGGGTAACTCTTAATGTGTGCCACAAGTAGTACACAAGCTGTGAAGGCTGTAGCTACAATTGAAAATGACACGCAAACAAGCATTCCTACTATCAGATGTATTGTATGTAAGCATCTGTTGGCGTGAGATTGCAGCAGAATGGCATGGATTTGAATGTGTGGACAGACATGCACACCTTGTGACACACATTCATTCAAATATCACCTTTGTCTTATGCAACATATAAATTATGATTGTCTGTGTGGACAAGTGAAACATGTGCCCAGCATCTCAATGAATGCATGCATAATTACAGACACACATAACAGAACACATACCACTCGCACACATCATATGCACAGAAGCAGCACCAGAATAACTATATGGGACATCTTATTCGTACATGCTATATCGTTGGCATGATAATGACAAGATGTTAGATGTTTAGCTGCCACATTATGAAAGCAAGTCATCATTAAATGATAGAACTGCTGTGGAGCTAAACATAACGGTCTAATTGTGTTACATCTCATTCGGTCATCTTGCCTTAGAGTGTTTCTGCTCCTGCAAGGCGCATATTTACATGTGGCCTGGCAGGTGGGTATTCATTATCATAACTGGCATTTCATCATGACATTTATAATTATTAATTTCTCTGTGGTATTGATTCTTTTATTTGCTTATATGCCAGCTCTGTCACATCTGCCTTATTTGCTTTGCTCTCTGCAATATTAATGGGACTACATACATAAACACGTTAACCCACTGCAATAAACTCAATAGGTGCCTACGAATGAACTGAACAGTTTTAGCTATATGTTTGCTGCTGATAGATGGCTCTGATTAGGCAATTAATCTTGATGTAAAGATAATTATGATGAATGGTTAAAAGTTAACCAAAATCAAATGCTTAAAAAATCAAGTTTATCAAGGCCACTGTAATCATCAATATTTAAGTTAGTGTGTAAGATTTATTTACGTTATGATAAATAGCTATTTTTATTAGTATATGGTTGCATGATCTAGGTAGAATTCATTTTTTTCAAGTTACAAACCTTAATAAGTTATAAAAGGTAAACCTTTTTTATTTAATGGCTTTGTTAAGTTTAAGTAATTTTATTCATAACTACAGAAAGGCAACCCCATGAGTCCATTGCTTTTTTGCACTAGGTGCAATTCATGTAGATTATGAATGCCTTCAGTTATTATATCAGGCTTGATATCTTCCTAGCAGGAAAGAATTGTTCTGCCCTTAGGACGATGTCCATAATTTAGGAGTTAGAACTTTCTCTTTGTCTTTTTGTCCATATATCAAAATGTGAGTTTTTCTGCCAAAGTGATATTTATAATTTCCAATCAGATTTAAAAGAGTCCCATCTGCCGTATTTTGGCGTTCTTGGAGTCCCAGCTGGAGATTACCTGTTTCTACCAATTTCATTGCTACCAAACCCCATGAAGCACAGATTGCTACCAAACCCCATGAAGCACAGTGACTTACCAAACCCCATGAAGCACAGTGACTTACCAAACCCCATGAAGCACAGTGACTTTTTTTTACTAGAAGAGGTGGCAATTGAAGATGCTTTAACCCTATTATGCTGATGTGGCAGTTTTTGCAAACTTAACCATCTGGAAGGAGCAACTCCTACCTCATTGTCTGTGGCCCCCTTACATCATTTTGATGCTGATGTACACCAATGTTTTGTCAACTGCACAGCTGTCAGTAGCACTGATAGTGTGTGCCATCAAGCCCAGCTCACTCTTCTGTGAAAAGGTGGGCTGGGTATTCTGTGAAAAGGTGGGCTGGGTCTTCTGTGAAAAGGTGGGCTGGGTCTTCTGTGAAAAGGTGGGCTGGGTCTTCTGTGAAAAGGTGGGCTGGGTCTTCTGTGAAAAGGTGGGCTGGGTCTTCTGTGAAAAGGTGGGCTGGGTCTTCTGTGAAAAGGTGGGCTGGGTCTTCTGTGAAAAGGTGGGCTGGGTCTTCTGTGAAAAGGTGGGCTGGGTTATCTGTGAAAAGGTGGGCTGGGTCTTCTGTGAAAAGGTGGGCTGGGTCTTCGTTCTATTTCTCATTATGCTTGTGTTGCATATACTGCATCCATCAGCTCTTCTGAACATTATAATTCTGTGTAACGTGCACCTCAACCAAGAAGAAGACGTTTATAACAATCCCGTTTCACTTTCTGATAGGATTAATGCCAGCTCCTTATCCACATCACCGACCTTTACTCAGAAATATTTGTCTTCTACACTGGATGACCGTCTATTCCAGCTACTTTTTGATAAAACCTCCCCAGCTGATAAAGCCAGCCTTTTTTTTTTAATTTTATTGCCACAGGCTTCAAGCTGGCTTTCAATAATCCCCTCAGTAAGTCTAGGCCTACACCTTGAACCAGATGAGCTGGTCCTCTCTATAGGTCTAGGCCTACACCTGAACCAGATGAGTTCCTTACTACTATTTGGTGGTAGCAAGGTCTGGACACATCTCATGGTTCACAGTATGCACTTTGTCCTAGTAGCTTTTTAGAGTCCAAGGCTCAGGGAGATCTTCAGACATCTCAGTTATGGATTGGAATTTGAGAAGGCCAGCCACTTTTGACATCTGTGTTGTTTCACCACTTAATACAAATATATTGGGAGCAACAGCTGGTAAAGCCACAGAAGCAGCTGAACTGAAGAAGCACATCACCAGTGATATGATATGTGCTGAGTTGAGTGGGTTTGCATCCCACTTGTGGTGGAATCATATAGAGCATGGGGCAGGAATCATATGGAGCATGGGGCAGGAATCATATGGAGCATGGGGCAGGAATCATATGGAGCATGGGGCAGGAATCATATGGAGCATGGGGCAGGAATCATATGGAGCATGGGGCAGGAATTATATGGAGCATGGGGCAGGAATCATATGGAGCATGGGGCAGGAATCATATGGAGCATGGGGCAGGAATCATATGGAGCATGGGGCAGGAATCATATGGAGCATGGGGCAGGAATCATATGGAGCATGGGGCAGGAATCATATGGAGCATGGGGCAGGAATCATATGGAGCATGGGGCAGGAATCATATGGAGCATGGGGCAGGAATCATATGGAGCATGGGGCAGGAATCATATGGAGCATGGGGCAGGAGGCGCAGCTGTTGTTGTAGTTTGGCATCAAGGCTTGCAATCCATTTGTCAACATCAAGATCTCAAGCCACCTAACTTTATTGAAGACTGAACACCATGCATCAGTGAAGGCCAACGCTAGGGCAATTCTGTACAGATCCTAATAATATTATGTTGTTCATATGACACAAATTTAATTAATTGGAATAATCATTTTATGTCATAGTTTTTGGAGTTTATTGTCTACCAGAAAATTATAATCTTACAAGTTATTATATATTATTAATTTCTTAATAGCACTTAAAACTTTGTACTAGAAATATTTGCCTATTAAGGGCAACACTTACAATAAGCTTAGTAACCATTCATAATACGAATTCTAATACATGTTCAGTTCATTTCATGCACCATCTTTGGTGTGTTAGTGGTCCCTATGTGGTGAAGATTTCGACTAGATGAGCCAAGGGGCCGACACACCGAGCCTGTATGCTAAGGGAAAAATAAAGCTCAAATCCGCAAAATAATAATGACCATGCATAGGTACATGTATCATCATACTGTCTAGATAGAATTCATTAAATCATGATTCAGAATATATCTCCAATTCAACTTTTACAAAATCGATACGAAACGTCAAATGGGTTTGCATGCACGCTTTTGTCGAAAATTCAAGCACATTGTGCAGTCTTGAAAGAGACCTAACTTTTAAACTGATCATATTGCAATTCAAATCGCATCAGATTGTATCCAATTGTCGAAAAGTCCTACATGGATTTATAACAGCGCACAGTGTTTAAAAAAAAAAAAGTGGGTCCCAGGACGGACTTGGTAATTTCCCTGTCCAGTAGTATTTGGTAACTTTTAATGCAGGTTTAGCATACTACCATAGCCATGCTTCTCATTTGAACACGCCAGAATGACCACTGGACTGGGTTACTGAGTACTTTGTAATCTTGCCTACACTAATTAGGGAGGATCCCCGCCCGGCCCAACGACACAACTCATCAGTTAACGATTCAATTTAATAAAGTATTATCGCTTTGAATGCTACCGGACCTTGAAGTACACAGCACTGTTGTGTTTTTCCCTAAAATGTCAGCCACTACCATTTGTTTCAAAACACAGCGAGCTGGAGCAGCTGCTTGTATTTGCCTTTTTCCCTCCTAATCGATACCGTCGCTCATTTGCTCCCGATAAACCACACCCTCTGTCTCTCTAACTCAGCCGATTGGAAGGAATAGAAGACGAGATGATAAAATGGACATACATGGATCAAATACTTGTGCGAACACGCCGTTTACACCCCATGCATGCATGGGGTACATTACAAACACTTGAAACACAATATAATTAAGTACTGCATGCATATTGAAAACCAGTTCAAGCAGCTAGGATTTATGGATACATACATTGAGCATTACAGCCGGCACTGGGAAGGTCAGACACGCGAAGAGGGTATGCAGTGAGGATGTCCTTAGAACTGTTCACGATGTACATTGCCACAGCAATGGCTTTCTGGGTGTCCTGAACACAAAGCAGCTTTTCCTGGGCAACTAGAGAAGAACATTTACTCGACTTATACAACGTGATGAGATAGTTCACTGTGTTGACAATGCTGTCGGTGAAGAATAGTTGGTTTGCAATGATGGGAGTTTTTGTGACATAATCCTTTATATCAGCATTGAAGATTTTCACATCGCTTCGGCACTCGAAACCCCTGTACGTGGCACACTTGCTTGATGTTATAACACACACCGGATCCTTTCCACTCGGAAGGCAGTGGAAGCCTTGTGCCCGACCACTACTTACAATTTCTCCGCAGAAGATGTGAGTTAGTGCAATTTTGGGAGTTGTGTCGCTCCATACTGGAGTTGCTGCTGGGGTGTTCAAGGTGCATTGAAACGTTGATGGTGGCACAAGCTGAAATTAATTAGCATTGTTAATTACTGACAAAATTCTTTTAAAACTGCCTTACACTTGGTTTATTGTGGTGGACTCGATGTCCCCAAACTGCTGTAAGATTCAGAGATAGCACAGCCAATGCAGCAAGTCTCATTTTGTGCAGCATTTTGTTTTCTGAACAACAATTATCAATCGAAGTTCATTCAAATAGATGACAGTCACTAAAACGAAAAGAGCCTTTTGATTTTTAAACAGTGGGACCTAGACCAGGATAGGCCAGTTTCATTGCAGCTTGTACCGAACTTTAGTCTGTATCCAATCTTTCAACAACAAAAACGAAACCGCTTTTCGTCTACGTGCATGTGACGATCGATACGCACACCACACACACACACATACACACACACACGCATGCACACACACACACACGCACGCACGTACACACACACACACTACATCATCACACACCACATCACGCACACGCACGCACACACACACACACATCACCACACACCACATCACGCACACGCACGCACACATCATGCACTGCATTGTGCAGCTTGCTCGTTGAAATTAGACTGCCGTGCGCCACGTCATAGATAAGATCCACTAACCTGCGCTGCGTTGTATACACAGATTCGAGATATCTTTTCCACACAACGAGATATTCAACGGCTACAGTGCTGTCACGTGCATTTACTTGAGAATGTGCTGAAGAGGAGCATTTAAATGAATATTGACAAAATATATACTATAGTTGTTTTGTAGAGATAGTTTAATTTTGGAAAGCTTCCCTTTGACGATTTAGCTACTAAGCTCAAACAGATCAGATTGGTCGGATTTGGAGTACAGATGGGATATCTGATCTGTTCGATTAGGCTAATCAGTCCAGGTAACAATGTGAATCTGAACTTTATGCAATAACAGATATCTGAACTGATATCTGAACTAGCTAGCATCCTTCTCGTATTAAATACAATGTTTCAGTGGAAACTTGTTAACCACCATACAAATTATTCATGCTCATACCACCACACCATCCGGTTGTTCCGTGCATAATCTGTGCAATGATGCCAATGAAAGTGAAGAACGCTGTGTACTCGCATTACTATCATGGGCGTAGAGTACGGGGGGGGGGGGGGGGGGGGGGGGGGGGCTGAGGGGCTCAGGCCCCCCCCCCCCCGGCGTACTTATTCATTTTATAAAGTTATTAATATGCGCTATGATTTAATTGTGTTAGACCCGCCTTCTAATTTGCAAATCGTGCACGTGCACAACAACGATGAAGCGAAATGACTACTATTCTGTGCAAAATAAGATTTGTCAGCAACCAATATTGACAGCAGCTGAGCTTAGTAAGCAGAGTGAAGTACTTATAGATGCTTGTGAACATCCCGTGGACAAAGGTAACGTGATCACGAACACGTTGCGGAACTTTCGGAGGTAAGTCAGATGACCTCAAAGATGACCTCAAAGTGTAATGAACCTACATGTAGATCTGAGGAGCTATGTGGTTCGGGTAGAAAATTTCAGCTTAGTTGGAAAGCGAAGTACAACTGGATCGAGTACAACGTGGACAAACGCCGTGTCTTTTGCTCAGCTTCAGGGAGGAGCAGTAAGTACACACATGCAATGTCACACTGTAGCATTGCATGTATGTACTTACTGCTCCTCCCGTAGGTGGTTGGATTGTGCTGTTTTGAAGTTCATGTAGAACTTGTGCTGGCTTGTTGTGCTGACGGCAATGGGGTGTGTTGTAAGCTCAAGCCATAACATCTGTCCCACTAGATGTACAATGCACCATTATGTCACCAAGCAACCGAATGATAAGCTCTGGAGGCTGTATGAGCTCGGCGGGCTGAAGACTGGTGACTGAATAGCAGCAGGGGCACTTGAGTCGTACAGTGACACGAATCCACTCCTTAAGACACGAGCTACAAACATAGGCGTGGCATGGTAGCTCTATAGGTTGATATAGCATGTACAAACAAATTGGACACTTAACTGCGTCTACCATTGACAATATCTGTTTTGTTGACACAGAAAGCACCAGTACTTTGGTGATAATAGTAGGTGGTCTATCACAGCCATGATGCCTGTTGGTGTGTACCATAGCTGCTATACTTGTAAAATGGTTTACATGCCTACAGCATAACATGTTAAGCTACATGAACCTGTACCTTACAAGTGTCAGCAGTGTGTGTGGACCAGTTATATGGCTGCACTTGACACACTTGTATTGGTTCTTACACCTGCAACCTCAACATTGCCTTATGGCACAAATGTGCAGAACAATTGTGGGTGATCTCCTTCTGGTCTGTTGAGACACTGAGACTAAAGACTATCAGTTTAGGTGCTGCACTGGTATGTAGGCTCTAGCTTTGGTGGTTTGCCCTTGGCTTTGACTCCTCTATGAAGTTTGCACCCACATACCATGCAGAGATCCGCCGATCGGCATTTGTGGTGGGATTCCATAATTTATGAGGTGGTGCGCATTGTGGATGGAGTGATATTATGTATTTCTGTGAGTGGCAGGAACTGCGGCACCACGAGTAAAACACATATTCTTACGTGAAAAAGATTGGTCGTTCCACTCCTGCGTCTTTTTGTACCACTTGTAAGGGCGGAAAAAAAGATACGAAGGCCAGACTGAATGACATTTTTCGCGCCATTTGGAGAGTACATGCAATATGCGCGTGGAGAATCACGCTACGCGTTAGCTATAGGACATGCGTTTAAGTAAAAACCAAACTAGTTTTACTAGTTAGAAATGGTTTCAAGATGTACATTACTGCTACAAGTTTTGCATTTTTGATGGGTGAACTTTTAATGAGATGGCGGCTAGCCATGATTGACTTAAACCGTAAATGATGTCAGTGTGTTCTATTTATAAGCCTTTTGTCCACTCGAAACAGCTGTGGCATGTATCACATATAATGTATTGAGCTGCAGCTGGTCAATGTTACACTGCACAATATATTCGTACAAAGTTCCGTGCATGTGGGTCATATATCATTGATATCCACCTCCACAATATCATGAAGCTACTCATTCGTACCGGGTCACGCACTGACGCACTGATCCAGTTCGAAAGATAAACAGTCGTACAGATTTGTTTGCAGAGTTAGCGCCACGTGTTGATCACCGATTGGAATACTGACAGGATACGAGACTAACGTTGAACTGCAGCGATGGACTGTTCCTCTGACGCAAGGCTTTCCAGCTACAGAATATGGATTTGGGGAAGTAAGAAGAGACAGAGAATGTACTCTCGAGCTGACAAAAAGGCAATCATTAATTGAGTAAGAATTACTTCCCACTATTTTATATTCACGTATATGACGAACGAGCTATCGGCAATCATAAGCTATATATATATAGCGCAAAATTGCTGGCGGCCCAGCAGGGCACGAAAGAGATCTGCATATACCATGGTTGCATAATATAATTATAATAATAGAACTGTTGCAAAGGTATATATTTACCTTTGAAGCACACCTCCAAGCTATTAATGCCTCCATTATTAAACTCCAGCTCCAGCTCCGTGCACGTCTTCTGACACTTAATGCGTATGGCAAATTGATCAAATCGATCGTCAATCTGTGATAAAAGGTTAAACCCCACTGCTGTTAGATCAGTTTTCCAGCCGCAGCCCGTAACGCTCTTAATAGGCGCCGCACTGGCAGATGGCACGGAGACACAGAAAAAAGCTACGAGCAAGATAAATCCAAATTGCAAAAGCTTTACCATCATCTCACACGGTACCGGTGTTAGTCACGTCAGAGATAATATATAAAGGGATTGGCAACGCGTCACGTGAGCCATAGAGTTTCGCAATTTTTCGCGTGCCATCCGACCTGCTGTGAATCGCACCTGCGTAGAAGTGAGGACAGAGTCTAAAACTCGCTGGTTTGTTTGAACTAAAAGGAGAAGGCTTATTTGATTGTAATTTTCAAGTTCGCCATCACATGTACAACGTGTTGCTCTTTTTTGAAGGGCCGTGAGTGTTCGGTTGCACAGTTTCGAGCTTTTTTGCCAAAATTGCGATTTTTCCGGAACGCCGTTTTTTGTGGGACAGTATCTTACGAATCGATGGTCTTTTCTGTTTGAAAATGGCTCTATAACGTGCAAGATGGTTAAATTGTAGCGTGGTGTTGTTTGTTTGTAACGGCAGTGCTCAGAACCGCTCCAACAGAATGTTGGATATGGTAATTTTGTGGGACAGTGTAGCCTTTATCGTGTAAGCTAGATCGCTAAATCTAACGCTGTCTTGTAGCTCTTGGTTCATATTTTAGCATCCGAATATTTTTATATCTAGCGCGCGACTACGTTACGGCTTGTATTGTGTCAAAGGTGATGGTTTTACGGTTGTTTCTAACTTGCTAGCCCATTTTGCAGTCTACAGCGGGTTACAACGCAATTAGCTACTCATCGCCATCCTATAATGATAATTGACCTATTTGTGTACACGCATACATTTGTTGGTTGTGGGTTCGAGTACAGGTGCGGATGGCACGCTCTAATGCGTGAAAAGTGGGCTCGTTTCCAATCCCTTTATATATTATCTCTGGTCACGTCAACGACCGATGTAGTCAGGACAGAGTGCTGTCCTATTATATTGTCACTGACTGGTGGCGAAATCCCGGAAGCATTTCTGTACTATGAATAGAGGGCTCTGAAGATCTCTGTAGTCTTGCGGTCATGACGTAATGTCTCGATCGTCCGATAATAATGTTGTTGTCAAATATGCAGAGATGTACAAAAGGAAATGTAATATTCCGGACCAGGACCATATTGATATTCATTTGGAGTAGGGGAAATCCCAGGTAGATCCCCTACCCTCCACCCGTCCCTGGTCGCGGAGCGTATCCTATCAGTATGCCAAAGTAGTCTCGTCTTATATCCTTTTCATCCTCAGCTGCGAAAAGTTGGGTCTGGGTACGAGACTAGTCCGAAAGGTGCTAACAGAGAGAAATTAATGCTCCTACATCATGCACGCTACCTTCCCCAATGGCACCACATATTTGGTTGCGTCATCTGTTGTGCACGCCACTGTCATCAACTCAACACACTCCAGCCATAATACAACTACAGCATACATCCAAAACAACTACTGCAAACAGCCTGATGAAGTTCCTGACAACTGGTAGGGTCTGAGCGGGAGACAAAAATAAATTTGGAAGAGATGAATCCACATCTCTCCTAGGAAAAACCCCAGTGGCAAACCCTCTATCAGGGAAAATCCACTTCTTTGGTGAAAAAACCGCTAACTATCACCGCTCAGCCCAATGCATGACACTCGTCCTAAAGTTGAATGATGGCATTCTGAATGTCCTCGTCCCGGAAATCCTTATCCCAGCCTTGCTTTGAGTGCCTCCACATGACACATCTGCACTAATAGACAACTGCACTAATAGGAAAGAGGGGGGGGGGGGGGAGGGGGATTGACCTAAACTGCGAACACCAGACACTATATCCGAAACTACACGTGGCCAAATATGCGTACGCATCACTCACACCACTCAACAGATATTTGCTTACATCACTCTCACCTCCTGACACCCCAAACCAACCATTGGCTCAATACACTTTGCTGTATTCATATAGGAGCTTATTTTCTGTCTAATTCGTACCCCAAACGACAGAAAAGTGTATGAGAAAGAGATTGGCGGTGAATTGAACGCTGAGACAGTTCGGGCAGTTTTGCGATTACAAGCCGGTGTCATAGGCATTACGGTCCGGGGGACCGTAGGGAATACGGTCATCCCACCCCCCCCCCCCCCCCCCCCCCCCCTTCTCCCCCCGGACCCAACTCCCTAGGGAATACGGTCCGTCTATATCCAGGGAATACGGTCCGGGGGGAGGAGGCGGACTCAATTCCCTGAGATATTTGTTGAACAAAGACTTGATAGGCATTTGTGTATTATGAGTGTAATGCAGCCTCGCTTTCGGCACGTGCGAGCTAAGAAAGAGTAGGGACTGGTTTGAATTTTTTTCTCCCGACTGCATGCATGAGCCGTGTTTTTTTTTTTTTTTTTTTTCTGTACGCCAGCACAGTACCACTAGTTTAAACTATAGTGCACGCCGAATTAATTGTATTTATAAACAATATCTCTCCCTCCGAAACTAGGTTTGTCCAGCATCGGTACATTGTACGTCTGTTGTCGGTCGGCTCTGCATGTAGACTGAAAAAACTTCTGACAACTGAGAGCTGATGACACTGATTGGGTCACGTACTGCAGCTGCTGAGGCGATTTAGAAAATTCTGAGGACTTCCTGAAGAGAAATATGCTTTACTGCATGAAGCACAATATATAAGGTACCTTTGAATCACATGTTTTCTCTTCAGTGCATGATGCAATAGCAGCTTTAAGATAAGGAGCATCATTGGATGGCGTATAGTGAAGGTACGCATTGCGTGTGTGTTTTTATAGCACAAGTTTCACAACCAAGAAAACTGAAATGCTACCATGCCTCAAGAGGCCATTCAGCAAGCTAATGCCTTTGTTTTATCAGTTAAATCCAGACAACATTGTAGCAGTACCATCAGAACTACACATCGAAGTTACTGTATGAGAAGTTGGTGCCAGCTGCACACCAAGCTATGTGACTCTATTCAAGTTACTTCCCAAACTACAGATACTGCTTCCAATAGCATCCACTATTCCTGTGACATATCAACACACTGCATACAAGAACACTGAGATGTCTCAACACTTACATGCAAGCATCAATTTGACAAGGATGACCTCCCTAGCTCTTTATACACATTCATTACACTTCAGGCATATACTTTAACAAAATTTTTGATCACATGCACAACTACAGCCTAAAAGGATAGCTCTAGCTTAAGCCATAGATTAGTTGTACTCAATGCATGTGCATGTGTATGTAATCATGTTTCACTGCATGGCATTGTAGAGTGCAAGTACAGTTTCTGAACTAGTAGTTCCCATTACCATAGTATTGGGTGCTGACCATAGCACCATGAAGCCCACGGGAGCAGCTCTAAAAGGTGCACGCCACACTCGTCAAGTATGGCCTGGCGGGACATCAAGTTGGATATGTTTCTCACATCAACTTTGAGAACCACGAAGTCCTCTGTCAGTATTCCAGTATTCGTCCATACAGTTCCTCAACCCATAGATGCCCTTTTCAGCACTGGAAGGACATGCCACTCCAAACTGATAAGGTTCAAAGAAATCAGCTGCTTTTGATTTCGTTACTAAGCAGGGACATTTGCCAACCAAGCACTGCAATACCTCTCCCACTGCAATTGGTCGAACATCTGAAGATGAATCTGGTCTGTCTTTGACTAGAGCAGTAAGGCTGCCTCCGGCTAGGTACTTTGAGATACATTCAGATGGGACTTTTCCAGAAGCCAAGAAATTAATTTACTATGGCTGCCTCGCAATCATTACTTTGGCATGTTGCCTCTGAAAAAGTGATGCCCACTTTTTGCTATAACTGGTTGGTAACATGATTTTGCCTGGTTTAGTTAGTGCGACCTGATATTCTGCCTGCAAGAGTGGCAAAAACTGGTTTGCTTTTTAACTCCCATCCACCAAATGTTTCTACTGCCATGAGAATGAATAGAATGTTCTGAGTGTGAAGAGTTTCTTGATACTTGGTGTTTTTCTGCTCCTCACTCCAGTGAGATGCACAAAGCTTTTCAGTCTGAGTGTGATTGTACAGTAAGAGATGGGATTGTATTGGGCTGACAACAGATGGCTACAGGTTTGCCTGCAGACCACAAAGGTCAGCTGGTTTCATCTCAGTTACAAGGAGGATAAATTGCTTTTCCAACTGAGGGGAAAGAGCAGCTTGGGATGCCATGCCATATATCACATCACTAATAGCATTTTGTCAGCTGATGTGTTCGCCATTAGTGTTTGCAAATTGTGGCATGATGTCCGGATTTTTCTTGATGTTGGTAACAAAAAGGGCATTTTGAATCCTCAGGGTTTATATCAGCTCCTATCCACCACCTTGTCACAGCTCTCCATTCATGAGGAGTGAGATAGAGCCCCAAGTTGTCATTTGGGACAACTTACAGCCAAGCAGAGGCATGTGGAGGGCTACTGCAGTAAGCCTGGCTTTGTCTTGTGGTAGAATGGTAGGAGTAAAGAGGGACAAATAAACTGTGTCATCAACAGCAGCAGAAAGCTTCTTCTGTGATGGTATGCATTGAGAAGAAGTAGCTATTCAATGGATTGGGATCACTGACTGGTTTTATGTACCAATGGCCTTGTTGAGATGTTGGTGATTGTCATAAATACCAAATTTGCAAAAGGAGTTGTAAATTGTTTCATCATCATGTATGACAGTAGCTATGTATGCAGCAGCAGCATGTGAACTGACATTGCGGAAGCCTAGCCCTTCACATCTTAGACTAAGGGTGCATTGACTCCATTGAACGTCTGTTAAGGAGCTGGACACAATTTTCTCAAAACAAGCTCGTACTGCACCATCAAAAACAATTGTGGAACCTTGATTGGGTCTAGAGGGACTGTTCTAATGTAATAGGAAAAATTCCCAAAAGAGGCACGAGATCTTAGAAGGGAATAAGGAACTTGTGGGTCATCTAGTTGTTCAAGTTTATCAATGCATTATTGCTCCGCAGTTGCTATAAAGAATCTAACCATTATAAATAAATAAAATAAAATAATAATAATATTGTGTGTAGTCTAGTTTTATATATTTATATGGAACGTTCTATACTATGGCATGTAATTCGTGCCAAAACGAAAAAAAATTACATTGCGTATATTTATTTATTTATTTATTATTTTTATTTTTTATTTTAAATTCCAAAGAAATTTCGAAATAACCGAGTCATAAATAGACATCGGGACACCACCCATGAACTAGTTCTCCGAACGTGAATAGAGGTAAGTATGTCCGATGTACACAATGCTCTTACTATGAGCAGCATCTACGCTTCCGTCTCCCGCGATTATATGATCTGCATTTTCCCCCACCACGCGACTTCCTCTTCATCTCTCATACCGGCCTCCGCGATGACTGCTAGTACGTGATTGGAACATACCAAAAGACGCGCACGTTCCTTTGCCACACCCTTGGACATGTACTGCTATATAATAAACTAGCACAGGAAAAGCAGTGCCAACACAGGGAACGAGAAACGTAACTGTGGCTGGAGAGTTAACACTTTGCAGTACCCGACACTCCACCAATCAAAACTGCAGAACGCAACATGGGGTGAAGTGTATGTGTCATATACCATTTCTTGTAAACATGAGCATGTGGTAGTTTCAGAAGAATGATGCCAGTTGTAGACTTACCCAACTGATGATGGGTAGTGTAGAATTAGGCTAGAGGCTTTAATTTGTCTGTCCATGGGGGGTTACCTGCTTCTGCCAGTATGTGGGTGTGGGTATGGTGCTGTATGCTTATGATATCATCATAGGTGTCCCAAAATACCTTTATCAACTTTCCATCACTATAGTAGCTTTGGAAGAAATTTGACATAAACAAACATTTACCACATTACAGGCATGCACACTGATATTCTAGGACATGGACAACAGTATTGGCCCTCACTAAACAAATGTTCAGCCTTAAATCAAATTCAAAGGTGGCTTGTGATCATGATGAACAATGGATGGCAAACCTTGATGCCAAACTAGAGAAACACTGCTGTCCATACAATTCCAGGGATGCAAACCCACTCAACTAAGCACAATTAGTACTTCCTCAGCTGAGCTGCACATGCTGCATGTTGCTCTTGTGGCAACAATATATTTGTATTAAGCAGTGAAGCAACAGAGATGTCAAAGCGGCTGGCTTTCTCCAATTTCAATCCATAAATAGAATGTCTGCTGGCATTGACTGTGCTAATCCCATGCAGAGCCTACTTCCACCTGGACTGACAACTGACACGATGACACGATACTGCCAAGATATCTTTGAGTCTGTTGTGGCGGAAAATAGCATCATCCTCACATTTGTACATTACAGCATAATGTTCTAAAGGATCTAAAAAGCTACTATAACAAATGACTCGGAAGTGCACACTGTGAACAATGAGGTGTCAGACCTAGCTACCACTGGACATGTTCAAGGTGTAGGGCACACCTAGACCTATAGAGGAGATTACAGAAAGCCAGCTCGAAGCATGTGGAGATGAAATAGAAAAAACGACAGGCTCTATCAGCTGGGAAGGATTTATCAAAATATAATTAACTAAAATCAATTTTAATGTAAATAAATCTTAACCTTAATCTCCAGAGCCAAGTCCTACGCGTAGGACCAATATTTGAAAATTCATTATAAATAGAAATGCAAGTTTTTGTCACCCATTTTTTTTTACTGTTGTTTAATGTGTCTATCATAAATTTACCAATTGTCAATCTATTTTTTTAAATCACACCCTTGGTTACACGATGCAAAAAAAGGATGCGGTTCTTAAAAATACATTATGTGTACAATTTAATTGTCACAGAAAAAAGTATGACAAGTATAACTTCTTGGGGATGTTTTATGAAGCTTGATTGTGTGTGCTACTTAATACATTGTATGGCAGTGTTCTAACTCTAATCAGTTTTGCCATTTTTACTGAAAACACACTGTGCGTTTTCAAGATTTTGTCCATTCACTTGGCGGAGTCTGCATACACTACTCTTCCAGTGCCATAGTACTCTTTTGTCAATCGAAGTGTCACAGCCGTTCCCTTACCATATTCCTGTGAGAAATCCTTCCTTCGGTTTGCTTCCTTTCCTTCCATTATATTCAACTTCAAAATAATACCAGTTTCCCCACATGCCAAGGCAACCCCAACACCCTCTTGTTTATGTGCAATTTTGGTCTTATGTGGCATTCCCTCAGCAACATATTCTCCATCAGAACCCTTCCATGCACTTATACATTCATCCACTGGCAGGTGGCAACCTGGACTTACGTTCTTTTGACGGGTGAGGTTGAAATCCTCAATGATAGGTTGGTTGTCTTGCCATGGGTCTTATATATGATAAAAACAGAAACACATTGATACAGAAGTACCACTTGCATCATTAGCATCTACACCATTATGTGGGACAGTGAAACTGAAACAGTTTGTTATATCCTGAAATCAATGCCTTGTCATTCTAAACTGACCACCAAAGTCTGCACCTGTATATCCTGACCCAGGCTCATTTCCCACCTGCCAATAAACTGGAATTGGTCCCCTTTTTGGCTCACAGGTCATGGCTAGTCGCAATCCTCGCAATCCGAGATATTTGATAAATTCACCTTTACCAAGGGGAGGAAGGCTGTTCCTAGCCATATTCAGGTTGGTGCACATCAGCATATTGCTGAGCCCCTCATGGGATACAAAAGCATGAAGTAGTCTGCATAGGTCTTTTGATGTTGATCCACAAGGTTTGGCCAGTACAAACGAGCATTGGAGTGATATCTTTGTCCAATAGTCACATGACAATGGTCACTAGACAAGGTTACTAGCTTACACCATTGGCGACCATGTGGCAACAAAAGAGGATGACTTTCATTGGAAGTACCATCCATTCCTGAACCACTACCAGGGATTTCATCTCTGCAGTTTATTTTAGAAAGCATGAATGCATACATGTGCGTGTGTGTGTGTGTTTGTGTGTGTGTGTGTGTGTGTGTGTGTGTGTGTGTGTGTGTGTGTGTGTGTGTGTGTGTGTGTGTGTGTGTGTGTGTGTGTGTGTGTGTGTGTGTGTGTGTGTGTGTAATGGAATAGGTGTTGCATATAATATACATGTATATGCTCAGATACACGCATGCACTGTATAGGCTTATTTATCAAGCAATGGAGTGGATTAGCAAGACGCCATTGACCTGACCTGTCCATTTCCAAAACGAAAAACCCACCTTTGAGCGTTCACATCCTCGCCGCTACTGCTGCTGTCGCTGTCACTGTCATTCGACGAATCAGTGCTGCTTTCGTCGCCCATGTTATCCCTCTGTGCTGAGGAACTGCATCCGTCGTCCTCTGCGGCTTCCTCTGTACCTAAGCAGGGTCGCTTAGCTTGACGCTTTCGAGTGCATGCAGATCGCTTCTGTGGAAGTAGCAGGTACGTGGGCGTAGCATATATACCCTTTGTCGACGCCGTGGATATTGTTCGACAGCTCCTTCTGACAGTGTTCTTTCTACTCCTCGAGCTTCCAGAAACCTGCAATATTCCCCTTCCTTGCCATACATCGCTTTGATTTTGCTCACAACTTTATTGCCAACGGCAATTGGCGGTTTCGCCATATTGAAACTGTAGTATTGGTTTTGAGCAAGCCAAACCTGTCTTAACCGCGGCAGTATCGCTGATCTGCATCATCTTGAATCTTATTAACCAGTAATCTAAAATAAAGCACCAAGTGTGCTTCATTCTTTTAGAAAGGGGTCATCATCCTTATTAAAGGATGGCCATCCTTAAATAAGGATTGCAAGAGATTAAACATTAAAAGTTCATACATTACACAAATTTATAACTCTTTTGTTACTTGGCTAAAGATGCAAATTTACAGGTATAAAATTAATACACAACCATACATGCATAATATAACAACCTGGTTCAATGAACCTCTACTTCCCACTAAGCACATAAATTCTTGCATGTGGTGGCCATTGAAGAAGGAAATCACAACTTTAGGTGCAGTACATGTAATAATCAAGACTTATGTAAAGACAATGTTCTTTTAAAAAAAGTTCATTAAGAGTGGTCTTTGTGTGGTTTTAAGTTTGATTTCAAACGTTTGGCTAATGCATTGTATAAATTCATTAAGGTTGATAATCCTATAAAGAAATACGTATTCATTTAAACCTTTGCCTTCATTTGCGGACACCCGGCATTATACATGTACCAACAAATTTTGGGGTGGCATGGGTCAGAAAAGACAAATAATGAAGTTGCTAAGATAATTAAACTACATTGAGCAGTAGTTATATATTTGTTCAAAACATATTTGCAAGTCTGTTTTGAACAAAATTGTTGATAATGCAAAACTATTCCTCCGTGCACAACAATTGACTTGTATATAAAAACCAATTGAAAGTGGAAATGAAATTATACAGGTAATTTGGTTTGAATTGATTTGATTTTGTAGTGCATATAATTGATGAATAAACCATCTGAGTTACTGGGATCTTAGTCGTGCCGATGCAGCGAAACTCCTATCCCAATTGGCAGAAGTAGGTGCAGAGGATCCCCAGGTGGCTTTCCTTCTCCTACGGCAATGTGCCACATTCTGTAAGTTGGTGCACCTTGCCCGTTCCACACCTCCTTCATACGTCGCTGATGGCTTGGCTTTATTTGACAAGGATGTGCGTCAATGCTTCTCTGAATGCACAGCGTTAGACACCTCTGATATTGATTGGATGCAAGCACAACTCAGTCTTAGTAGGGGTGGACTTGGCCTTCGTAGTTTGGCATGCCATTCCGTTGCAGCGTACCTAGCCTCTCTTAGTAGTTCGGGCTTTGACAAGTCTTTTAACTTGCATTTGTCGGAATCAATCGCGCTTTTTAATGAGTTAGTGCCAGCAGCTGATTCCATCACTGAAGAGCTATTAGCCACCTCTAACCTGCGCCAGCACACTTTGTCTAGCAAAATTGAAGATCAGCAATTTCGACAGCTGTTTGATCTCTCCTCTCCGGCCCATAGAGCTCGCTTATTATCAGTCTCATCACGTCATGCTGCCTTCTTGGCTTACTGTTATCCCCTCTCCAGGCCTTAACCTGCATCCTAGAGCCTAATGAATTTCAGGTCGCCATCAAGTGGTGGCTTGGTATGGATGTTTCATTTGGCTCTTGCTGTCCCTATTGTCCTAACCACAGGCTGGACCCGCTTGGTCACCATGCATTGACGTGCAAACACGGAGGTGATGTGGTCTTGCGTCACAACAGCCTTCGTGATGTTTTTGTGGAGTCCTGTCATAGGGCTTGCTTAGGAGGTCAGGTCGAAGTCGGAAGTGGTCTTGGTCTTGACAGGCTGCACTCTCGTCCTGCTGACGTACTTGTCAACAACTGGCACCTTGGCAAACCTGCTGCTTTTGACCTCACTGTCACTTCACCGCTTAACCCAATCACTTTGACTGAAGCGGGGGTGAGGTGTGGGTCTTCTGCTCTGTTTGCTGAGGCGAGAAAGCATAATGCCAATGACTCAAAGTGTGCTGAGCTTGGATGGGTGTGCATTCCCTTAGCTGTGGAGTCATATGGATGCTGGGGCACAGAAGCACAACAATCCTTCTCGGGTCTTGCGGCTCGTCTAGCCATCCAAATGGGATGTAGCAAATCTCAGGCTACCACCACCGTGTACCAGAGGCTAAGCCTTTCGCTCGTGAGAGCCAACGCTAGAGCCTTGCTCTCCCGTGCAAGGCTTCGGCAGTCGGAGGAGGGGGGTTGAGGTGTGTGGGTGTGGGGTGGTTGCTGCTGAGACTTTGATTTTGTTGGTGTGCTATGTAAAATTTGAAATTCCATGCTATTTATGTAAATTATTATCATTATTTTTTTTTCTTAAATACGGATGATAACTTACAGATGGAACAACATTACAGGGAATACACAAAAGAATGCACATTATTATTATTATTATATACACTAAAATAAGTCCTATAACAGTCAAGTTAACCTAGATAGGATAGCTCTACAGTTCGCCCTTACTAATGTCAACCCTAGGCGGCTGTACAGGCTAAAAATGGTCTTGGACTTTTGTTCATTATTCCTGACGGAGAGACGACCTGCAAGCTTTGATAATGCTGCCACTGCTTCAGCTCCCCAACACCCGTAGGTCTCAACCACAAGAGGGATGCAGGCCCACCCCAATTCGTCACACTTTTTGTCGCTGTTGTTGTGTTTTCTGTTCTCAGCTAACTGGGCTGCCGAACCAGCCGTCATTCAATAAAAATAAAAATACACAAAAACAGTTATGACTGGATGCATCTGGTGAGGATGGCAGTGGCATTGGCTCTCACCAGATGTAAGTTTAGCCTGCTGTAAAGTTCAAATGTAACAGCTGACTTCAGTCTGCAGGTGTGAGTGGCAAGTCGTGAAGCCAGCTGGGAAAAGGCTTCCATGGCCTCCTTTCCCCATGCTCCATAGATCTCTGCTACTAGGGGAACACACAACCATCCCAGCTCATTACACTTGGCATCATTGGTCATGTGCTTTCTTGTTTCAGTGGCTTGAGCAGCTGAACCTGCTGACACTCCCGCTTCCAATAAGGTGAGTGTATTAAGCGAAGAGGTCACAGATATGTCAAAGGCAGCTGTCTTGCCAGTAGCCCAGTTGGTTAGCAATAAGTCAGCAGGACGAGTGTGGCTATGGTCAGCAGTGAGGTCATTGCCAGCTTCCACCTGGACACCAAGGTGAGCCCAATGACATATTTCAGCCAGTACATCTCGCAGAGTGTTGTGACGTGTCACCACACCACCCCCATGCTTACAGGTGATGGCATGATGTCCAAGGGGGTCCAGGGCAATGCCAGGGCACAGTGCACACTGGGATCCTTGAGATGTGTCTAGGCCAAGCCACCACTTTATAGCAATTTGATGCACAGGTGGATCAAGGTGTAGACCCAATCCTCGAGATGGAACTACTGACAGCCAAGAAGAAGCATGGGCAGATGAAACAGAAAGCAATCGTGCTCTGTCAGCAGTGGATGAATTTTCTAACATCAAATTGAACATATGGGTGTCCAACATGCTGGAAAGCTTATGTTGCTGTACTGAAGGAGCTGAGAGAATAGCGTCGATCTGCAGTGCCATATCTGGTGGAACATTTGGATTAAAATATGCAACTGCAGAACAGAGATGATCGTTGGTCTTGGATCCAAACCCAGAAGAGCAAACAGAGGCTATATAAGCTGCTGGTGCATGATGGTGTAGGGAGCGAAGACTCAAACCTCCTTTACTAAGGCCCAACATGGACTGCTTCCAAGCAACATCTGAAGTATCAACCGCAGTACAGGAGGAGAAGCATCTGCGAACATCCTGATCATACAGCTGGAGAGCTGCACGTGATAGCGAAGGGGGTGTGGTACGTGCAAGATGGACAAGTTGACAGAAGCCACCACACATACGGAGCAAGGTAAGGGCAACCTGGGGATCAATTAAGCCCACATCGTCAAGCCTGGAGAGCAGGCTTTGGGCTTCCAACCGCTTGTGAGCAATGTAGTGATGGCAAAACTCAGCATCTCCTATGGGAGAACCCATAGGAAAAGAAATGTCTAAGTTAGGAGTGTGAGACTTTTTGATGGCAGCCGGAAAGAGGTCCAGCGAAATGTGGCTAAACATCTCACACTTATGGATGTTAACATGAAGGTCAAGTGGTGGACCTAGCTCTTGAAGCATGGCCAATATGTTGTACACAGAGGACCCTGGACCTGCCAGAGCACCGTCATCTAAGTACCAGGCATGATAATTGAGACTGCAATCACCTCTGCTTGAGATTTCTGACACAAGAATATTTAATACCAGAGAGAACAGCAAAGGACCTAGGGGGTCACCCTGCTGAACACCCTGCTCCGATGTAAGGCAACCCAAAGGATGCCAGAGAAATGGGTGCTGGCTGTAACACCAGCTAGCCCAAGGGAGCAACTCTGGAAAGTGCTTACCACACTCATTCAAGACTGCCTGGCGAGACACCATATTAAAGGCATTTTTAAGGTCCACCTTCAGGACAACAAAATCATTCTCCAACCAATGTTGCTCAATGCAATCCCTTAATCCATGGATCATTTGTTCTGCCCCAAGGGGGCACGCAACACCAAACTGAAAAGGGTGGAAAAATTGTTGAGCCCTTACCTTAACTGCAGCACAGAGGCATTTTCCAACCAACCGGCGTAGGGCTTCTCCCACAGCAATGGGCCGGACATCAAAAGGGCACCCAGGTTTGGATTTATTTAAAGCTGTAAGATTGCCTCCTGCCAAATAAGCAGTTATTTCAATTGGTGCCTTACCTGCGGCCAAAAGATTGATTACTGCCCTTTATTATTATTGTTACATTACAGAAATGTACTACAAGCAATATTAAATACAAACAAGCCTACAGTTCAACTAGAAGCAGAACTTCAAATTACCCATGGACCAACTCCCCATGATGGCCCTTGCCACAGACCTCACTAAAGACTTTTTGAGGCGACCATATTTCAGTGACTATTATTGGTTTGGGAATAGACTCGCTGATGGAAAGAAGAGATCCAAGGTGGGAGATGGGCCTCTTTCCCCCAGTTGCCATAAGTTTGTGGCTAGGGGGACACATGTCCACCCCAAGTCCACCTTTGGCATTGGCTGCATGCTTCCTAATTTCAGCTGCGTGGGCTGAAGTGCCCACATATACACTAGCCTCATTCAGGGTGACAGGGGGGGGTAAGGGGTGAGGTGAGACATCAAAGACAGCTGGCATGCCTCTGTCCCAACCCTGAACAAGGATGTCTGCAGGAGTTTATATGGTCTCTGGATAAACCATACCCCACTTCCACTTCACTGAAAGATGCATGAGCATGACAAGCAAGTATGTCACGCAAATAGTTGTGTCGTACAACCACATCCCCAACATGTCTGCAAGAGGCTGCATGCACGATAACCTAGAGAGTCAAGTACGATGTCAGGACAAAGAGGACATAGGGAGCAAGACAGCAAGGATTGGAAGATGTGACTGTCCAACCTCTTGGGCAGTGCCTTCTGTGGAGGAGGAAAAGCCAGAACAGCCTCAACTGTGATTAACTCATGCAAGGGGGCCTGGTTGTTAAAGCGGGGGACAGCCTGAAGCATGTAAATGTCATCGGGGCTACAAAGACCTGAAGAAGCCAAGGAGGAGATAAAGGCAGCACAAGAGTGAGGAGTAAGGGAGCGAAGGCATAGTCCACCAAAACTTGGACTGGGTGTGCTTGCTGCCAATTAAGACCAGAAACATCAACTGCCATGCAGGAAGTAAATATATTTAAGACAGTCTGCACAATGGCTAGGGGGTGTGGCTCTGGCTAGGTGTACTAGTCTACAGTAACTTCTGCACATGCGAAGAAGTAAAAAGACCACATAGAGGTCAACTGCAGAGACACACAAGAGAAGGCCACATGGAGGTTAACTGCAGAGACATCCACAAGAGCTTTTAGAAGATCTTAGAAAATGCACACTTCTCTGCAATGTAACAAGAACAATGCACAAAGTCTCCAATTGGGACTCCTAGAATTTTCAAGTTAGGGGGAGGGATGAATTCTCCATTGGTGAAAATAGTGAGTTTCTGCTTCTACTGAATAGTTCACACTTTGGAAGGTTAATGTGGGAGTCCCAAGTGTGGACCCAGCTCCTTGATGAGGTGCAACACAGCAGATCTATCCCCCTCAAGAACCTCATAATTGAGATACCAAGCATCTATATGGGAGGTGGAAGCATTTGTCATCTGCATCTATGGTGGTCGCCAGCTTATGGAAGACTAAGGCAAACAGCATTGGGCCCAGGGAGTCCCACTGCTGTACTCCCAACTCTGAACTAATCTTATCCAAAGGGTTCCACAACGTAGTATGGGATCCATGGCACCAAGAGACCCATGGCAAAATCTCTGGGAAGAAAGTTGCACAATCATCCAAGACTGCCTGCCTGGTTATCATGTTAAAAGCATTTGGCATATCTACCTTGAATGCTATGGAATCACCACTCAACCACTTGGCATTTCCTAAAGCTGTGTATGATCATCTCTGCACCTGTTTACAGTAACCCCAAATTGAGAGGGTTTGAAAAATGAAGAGTATGTGTCCCTAAGAATGGCATAGATGCATTTCCCTGCCAGTCCATGGAGTGTTTCCCCAACAGCAATAGGTCTAACATCTGGTGCCGGAAAACTTTCCTTACCTTTATTAAAGTTGACACAACCTTAGGGACCTTTCCAGCAGCCAGAAGGTTCACAATACTCTTAAGGGAGGTACCAATGGGTGGGATAAAGCATTAAGCAGGTGTTGGACCGAAAGTCCTGAAGGACCAGCAAAATTGCCTTTAGGGAAGGACCTTAGAATGGGAAGGACATCAATGGCATGACTTAGTGTGACAGGTTCAGGTGCGATGTCTTGAACCACAGGAGGTGCACAGGATGGCTTTACCCGCCAAGGGAAACAGCAGAAATAATCACCTTTCTATAGCTGTTAGATGTGGAAGTATCTTCTGATGCATTGTGATTGTTTGCACAACTTTTGGCCATCACTCAAAGGGTAGCCAGGTCATTACTCAACCACAAGTTGCAAAGGGACTCTATTGGCTTGTGTGATTGTGATTCCCTTTTTTCCTCAAAGAGGGAGCCCAAAGAAAAATATTATGCATGGCATCTTGCAAAGCATCATGCATGAATCATGCTAAATCTTGAATGATTTTCGTGATCTTGCAACGGCTGCATCTATCATGCAAAATTACGGTTGACGCACAATAAATTACGGACTGGTACGAAAAACTCTTGCCAGACTCTTTTCCTTGGGAAGACACACTTTGGCTGCATGAACAGCTGCAACCATGCTCTTTCAGAATTTTTTAGAGAATTTCTCTTAAGGTTGATAAGAAAGCTCGTGATTGTCTGGGTTGGACCCTGTTTTGGAGATGGATATCCTCCGGGTAAAGGAGGTAGCTGCTGACGAGATGACGATGGACGCTGTTGGATGGGTGAAGAATGCTGGGGGCGTTGCGACGATGTGGGTGGTGACTGCGGTCCGCGACACCAGAAGCGATGGCGTTATTGCCGGCAGCTGCTGTGAACGTACAGGAGACAAAGAAGTTATTATTATCAAAGCTGCTTTGCGTCAGTATATTTTGAAAAAACCAGAGGGCTGAAAAAGGACAAACTAGAATGCATATCCTACTTTTTAGAGCACCGAGTCTTAACTTTGGCAGGGCAGAAAATTTTATACACTTCGAAGCTATCACAAGGAGACCGTCCAAGTACCATCAAAGGGGCTTTCCCTAACTCACATGTACATTTAAATAGATGCATTTTAGATTGTTTACAGAAATGATTATTGCACCTTACCTTAATTGGCAAATATATCCGAAAACGTGGCCTATTGACCCCTTCTCTTCCTATAAAAACAAATGTACATTTGCACTCCATAAACAGAGGGGGCGTGATGGCCAGACACGCGACACAATACGCCCCCTAGATTCTGTGATAAGCGAGGTTGCTTCTAGCTCACGACTGCTGGCATCCCAGGCAAGTTACCATATATATTGGCAGCGCAAAAGGATAGTCATTGTTAGTAATAGTTAGGCAGACAATTTTATTCAGCAGAGTTTATTACTCAAGGTAGTGAGGAAGCTCCATCCAAACATGCGTCTAGGCTTTGTACTACTATGTCTGTAGTAGAGCCTATCTGTATGGGTTGAATGTTCGACCCTTGAGCACATACAGTGTCCAAACGCACCTGGTCCTGTATGATCAAGGTCGCTGTACGTAGGCAAGAGGCGCCATATATGCATGGTCCTTGGTCCTGTATGATCAAGGTCGCTGTACGTAGGCAAGAGGCGCCATATATGCATGGTCCTTCTCCCACACACCGAACAAGATCACGCGAGTGTGCTACCGCACGCTCGCATATCTGCATAATTAAACTTTGACATGTGAACCGAACTACTTGATCTAGCTACAGTTTTATGTGTTATACATGTTCAAATAGCCATGTAAGTACCATGAATGTATGTCCCATTTTCACAGTGTAATAACCATCCCATCTCATTTCTAGTTTAATTATTACCCCTCGTTAAGAAGTAATGCTTTTCTCTGTTCATCCTAATTTATACCTGACATCGGGTGAAAACTATCAACAGTAAGACAAGTGTTTCAAGATTTTCAAGTTACACATACAATTGAATCCTGTACAATTTCTTTGGTATACATGTTAACAATAGGTCTGTTCTTTCTTTTTTCAGTTGTATCCGCTACAATGAAAAACATATCAAAAACAGCTTTCTTTTTTGCATCCATCATGATGCTGTTCTCGATACCCATCAGCAATGGTTTGTGCACTTCCAACTGTAGTGCATGTGCATTGGAATACAGTCCTCCATTTACTGTGGTCTACAATGTCTCAAAAGCAAGGCCAGATTTACGTGGACAAACATTTACAATTCAATCGTCTGATTCATCAGTCATTTCAAACAGCGTCAGCAAGTATTTTATTATTCAGGGAGGTATTCTGAGAATAAATAATGCTACAAATTTTAGTCGAAACGATATTGCATTAAATGTATTCGGAAATACTATCCTGCCAGTAACCTATCAATTTACAGTACTTGCTGCCTTTCCAACCGTCTATAGTATATTGGTATGTGTCCAAGGCCAGGATAATAGCGCACCAACATTTCCTAGAAGTGAAGTACTGATCCCTGTGCTAGAAGGTACATTTCTATCGTGGCCTATGGATTTGGCTGCTGATAATGATGAAGGTGAAAATAGTACACAAAACTACTCCATCTTGAGCAATGATCCATCTGTGAACTCTGATCTATATTTGGATATAGCTAGAAATAGGGACAACAAAATAACCAGCATTCTACTCATCTCCACTGTGTCCCTTGATCCTGGAAGAAAAGCATCCTACAATTTTACAATGGTTGCACAAGAAGGAAGACCAAACACAACCAAAGGGTATCAAAAGGTCTATGTAATTGTGCAATACCTGTGCAACAGTGTGCCAATATTTGAGATGTCCACCTATCAAATCTCCCTTCCATTGAGTACTGCAATCAATGTAAGTGTCGTTATGATCAAAGCCTTGCACATCAGCAGTCAAACTACAGCTCCTATATATTATTCTATAGCAAGTGCATGTGCAATAGGTCAGTCCATACGATGCAGCAGTTCCTCTGTTACTACCAATTTTGGACCTTTCGCACTTGACAGTAGGAGTGGAAATCTTACTCTAACCTCAGCTTTAGACTACAATCAAGCGCATCAATTTAACATCACATTAGTTGCTACAGACGCATGTAATCTTGTTGGGAGTGCACTAGTATTGGTGCAGATCACTTTAATTCCCCCAAGCATTCAGGTCATTGTCAGCAATAATGGGATGTTTCGAGAGGATTACTCTTTGACATCAGATGTGGCTACTGTGATTGTTAGTAATCCTGACCATCTAAATGTCAGCGTAATTGTTCTGGACAATGCCACTGGGTTGATGTCAGACACATTTTATCTTGTGGGCCTTGGCTCTTCATACCGCCTGAGATTGCTGCACACATTGGACAGCAAGGTTAAGAGCAGTTATTATATTACCATCCAGGCTTCAGATCCAGCTAACAATGTTGTGTATTTCACATTCAATGTCACTATTGTTGGCATCAATCATCCTCCAATTTTCGAAAACAAAACTGTCTTCATCAACATTCCTTATAATACCGGAAATGGTATGAGGCTATTGCATGTTCATGCATCAGACATTGATTTTGGAGGCAATGGTGCAGTAACCTATGAGCTACCTCCTCCAAATGCAACATTTCCATATCAGAATTTCTTCACAGTAAATTATACCAATGGAGACATACTCATAACAGGAATACTGGATAAGACTGTTGCTGAGAGCTTTCCCTTGCTCATAATGGCTAGGGACAACCCAACTGGTGGAGAATCATACTTGTGCGATTTCATGATAGTCAACGTCTCATTAATCAATATTGATCTGAGCAAAGCATCATTTCAACTTCAATCCTCAAAAATTCGCATCAGTGATAGTTTTAGTAGAGAAACAATGATAGTGTCTCGAACTGTACCTTTACATTCAATTTCTAATACTGAAATACTTCCAGCTTTATCAACTCAGGCTATCTTGCCAGTTTATTCAACCCAGACGGATCAGGCAAATCCTTCAATTCAACTTCCTGTTACAATTATTATAATCGTCGCCACATTAGCAGCTGTGATTATTCTTATACTTTGTATGGCTGTGTTCATCGTAGCTTTTTGCTTTCATCATACGAAACAGAAATGCAAGGTTACCATTGCAATCAATCCGTGTGATCAATTGGAACTTCAGCATGCACACTATGAACCGTCCAACGCTGATATACACTGCAATGACATAATATTTGTTTCCTCTACCCAAGAAAAGAATGGACTACAGCACTCTCCTGTCAAGCAGGGGGAAGGTGCTCCCCCTGCAGATAAAGTCAGAGCCATTCAGAGTACATCAGACCTTGCCAGCACCATTAGCACAGATATGATTGCAGACAGTGAAAGCACAGGCCCATACTCCAAGGTACAGCTTATGGCCATATACACAGCTAATGCCCAGCTATTGAACAATATGGGATCCCAAAACAGCATGCACATGTTTGGATCTGAAGGCGGCATTGAGGTGGATGAAGTTGATATGAACAACTTATCTTTTGATGAAGATGAAGATGCAGATTCAGTTCAAATGAATGATGCCATAATCTCCTCTGTCACAAACAGTAATGCCAATGTACCTACTAATGACATGACTTACAAATATAGAACAGTCCTTCATCCTGTCGTTCATCCAGTTATAAATAAGCAATTGTATTTGGCAACATCATCTGACACTATGGATGGAGCATATAACATGATGGCATATCAACATGCCTCTCAACAGTTACTTCCAAGACGGCATGAGCATTGGGAGCAACAATGCTGTACACACGATTACGAGTACTCCAGTGATACCAGACTAAACATAGAGCAGAAACATATGAAACGTTCCAGATGTGGATTGACAAGCATGGCAAATCACCATGACAACCAACAAAACAGGAAATATTCCACTCCTGCCTGCAAGACGATACCTGGCATTATCCAGCCACACCCACCTGTTTCATTTTCTTCTCCCGATCATCCTTATTCATCAGGGTTTTTCTGTACAACTAGATTCCCTACTACCGCTATCAGCTCACATGGCTATGCTCGCTCTGCTACTCCCCATTCTGCAAATGAAACTGATAACAGTACCTTGAGTAGTATACAGACAAATCGGGCTCCTGAGCATTATTATTCCAATTTCTCACTTGGAAGCACCAGCTTAAGCCAACCTGTTCCGTAACACACTAACCAACAAACTTGTACTTAATATAGTAACATGTACGTGTACCTGCATATAAATAATATTGACAGTTGTCTGTATTTAAATGTGTTCATAACGTATCATTGTCTTTACTTACATGCTTCTCCAAAGACCATGCACTAACGATTATATATGTGCAGCTTTTATACGAATTATCAGTTATGAAACTTTCGCGGGCGAAGCGGTAATAGAGCCGCGTCGTGGGCTTTCAAATTGCGAGAAAACATTCAAGTCCATTAAGAATCTTAGTTGGCAAGAGAGAGGGATGCAAGCCTCCAGTTGCCAGTATAAGGAAGTTCAGCGTTTAGCTCTTTTAAATAGTGATCTTGACTAGAATGAGGCCTGCTTCTGACTTGAGCTAAAAAAAAGATGATTCCACCCGGGATCGAACCGGGGACCTTGAGTGGGTTAGACTCACGTGATAACCGCTATAAGGAAGTTCAGCGTTTAGCTCTTTTAAATAGTGATCTTGACTAGAATGAGGCCTGCTTCTGACTTGAGCTACTCAGGAGGGGGAAAAAAAAAAAAGATGATTCCACCCGGGATCGAACCGGGGACCTTGAGTGTGTTAGACTCACGTGATAACCGCTACACCATGGAATCAGCTGATAAACGTCTTCTTGATACAACGGGTTTGAGTTATCTATGTGGTTAGCTTCAATATCCAGGAGGCACGGCCATTGAAAAATCGGCACTAGGCACGCGCCCACTATGAATTTTAAGTACCTAGCAACGCGAGTTCATTAATTCCGCCTGGCGGTGCTCTGTCGCGAAGCCATCGGTAATTCCTCATAAGATGTAGGTATTACATGCTAGTTAAGGTGTAGCTGCATAGAAAGGTACCAAGCTTTCCAGGTTTCATCATTGAGAACTGCTGTTATACGGTCTAGAATACGTGATATCTCTAAGTCTTGGGATGCGGTTTGAACTATTTCAGTTTTCCGCGAGTCCCACTTATGAGATATGAGGAGGTACGATGTTGCTTTTTAATTTTTTTTACGTTACTACACGAGTCCGCTGATACTCTTTTAATACTTTGAATATGCACGCAAGAATTGAGATTGAGATTTTGGTCACATATTTATTTCTTTTCTTAGGGATGGCAATGCAGGTGTTTCATACGAGGTGATATGCTAAGATAGTGAGCTTGCAATGTGGTTTTCATCTTTGCTACAAGGTCTTGTCTTAAATATGCACTCAGCACCCTCCAGTGAATACTTTCTCATATTCCAAAACCTGTAGGGACACAACCATGCCTGTTTTGCCTGATAACACTGGGCCAGCTATTGATAGTAGGGGTTCTTGTGTACCCCATTCCTTGGATTCCACTGTACTAGATCACAGAAGTTTCATGGAACGATTTGAAAAGAGCAAAGCGGGTACTGTTCTCAAGTGGGCTTATGTATTCACATACTACTTGCATCAGAGAGTCCATACATCTTACCGGCTAAGAAACTCAAGGTCACCAGTAAGATACAGTTTCAGAGTGTAGGTCCCTTGAATAAAATTAATATTCTCTTCAGCTCTCTTCAGTCGCATTAAGCATCCAGTGCACCACCTTACTGACTAGTGCATCTCTTGCTTCCACACTTGACTGTAACATTGTCTATCATGCTCAATGGCCACATTGATGCTTCTTTTACATGATGCAGATAGCACCAATCATCATGCCACAACAGTTGCACCATTCTACAGACAGGCGCACATTCTGGACATGAAGACATGTAACAACATGGACCATGCATGGTACCAGCCAAGTGACTTACTCTATCAGACAGGTGGCACACACATGGGAGCTGTATTGGTTGCCGCAATGCACCAAAGCAAATAGAACATTGCAGCTCCTCAATGGCACATAGCAGCTGTGCATGTGGTATAGCTTGCATTATCCTTTGAAGCATTACTGATTTTATGTGCTCCACAATTTCGCTGGAGTACTCCCCATAGCAGACTTTCCTGTCTTCTTTCCTACAGTGTATAAAATGGCTTATGACCATGCATTACAGCCCCTATATAAAATATACAGGTTGATAAGCAAGCCATGAAAAACTACCATGGAATGGCTAAACCAGTCATATGGCTTCACTGAGCACTTGTAAGACTACTTTTGAGCATCCTTAAAGCATTAAATCCTGGGTCAGGGCTATCCTTCTTTGTGTCGATACGAAAGGCTTTCAAAATCTCCTTCGTGTAGGAGGTGCATTGGTGTGTGCATAGATTATGGTTATTTGACCTTTTCTTGTTTGTGATCTACGAAAAGCTTGCACCCTCAAACTCTACAAAAGGTCTTCCCGGATACAGGTACCGTGAGCAGTGTGTAAATAAATATTCATCGTTAAACCATCACTGATAGAAAGCGTGTAGTAAATTTTAGAATTCACATTATCGCTTCCCAGGCTTAGCTTGTTAGTCGGAACAAATAGTAGCCACTTTTATAAGCGCGATTTCGTACAATCTGAACGCAAAGACAATACAATTTCCCGCCATGAGACTGTCATTAAATGCGCGAGCGCTGGTTCGACGCGTTGTGTTAATAAGCATCATAGATGTTGTGCTAAGTAGAGTGTGTGCTTAACCTATTTCAACTATAAAACCCTGTATCCCGGCAAAAAGTAGTGAATAAACTGTCTCCGATGTTAGGTGTTTGTTAATGAGCTTTGAGTCCACCGTGACTTGGAAATACCGTAATTCCAATCATATGATCTAATTTTAAAACCTAATGTCACGACCGAAACAGCCGTGGAGGATTTTAGTTTGTCCCAAAGGGAATTCTTTGGTTGCCTTCCATCCTTGGCTGCAACTTCTATTTGGAATAGCCCATGCAATGCTCATTATAATAATTGCAATTGCATCATAAGGTGTTAAACAATACCATCTTAACCTTTGTAGGTAGAAACATAAAACAAGGTGAAGAAGAAAGGAAAAGGGAAAGCAGCAACAATGTAGACAAAAAACAGAACACCAAGAATTAACTATCTAGGATACTCTCCTTAACACCATACAGGTGCTAGCTGTTTTGTGGACCTTGAAACTTCTTTCCAAACATAAAGAAGTTACGTGACCAAAAAGAATGCATTATCTTATTATACTTGATTATTTGACCTTTGGCAATTAATCCTCAATTGTACTTTTTTCACCAAAGGTAGCATTTTTGATCTCTTCTGTAGGTCACTAGGTGTCAAAGATATAATTCACATTGTACTTCAGCATAAGACCAGGAAGGTCTTCTTGCCTAGACTACCTGCAAGGGACAAAAAGCAGAGCCATGCTTGATGTTGTGAAAAGGATCATAATGAAATATAAGCTCAAATTCATACTCCCATGTCAAATTTATCCTACACTGTATGGAAAGTTTTGTTGATGATGCAGTACATCACTCTGAACAGAAATTCTACACACAGGAAATCCACTTTTTATCTACACTAATATGCATGCTTTTTTTACAATTAATTCTGATAGAAATTATCCTCGCTTAACGAGTCTTAGTTGAGGATTTTGTATACAAATGACGATAGATTGGGTTGCATATAATTAAAACAAATGTACTGAACATTATGTGTTTAGGAATATATGTGTTGAGCCGATACGTTATATCAATGGATCTTCCTGACTGCCTTCATCCCTCCATTGCATTGCTATATGCATATGACCAATAAACTCTATCATGCCCGCAATAACCCTGATGTTACCCCTCTCTCTGATAGTTTATTGCATTTTTATGAATGGTCCCCTGCGATGTATAAACGTGCTCCGCAGTACACGCCCAGGACATTAGACCGTCATTGACAGTGAGTAAAACATCCAGTGGTATCCAGAAAGAAAGAATAGTGCAGACTGATTCAGAAGCCTTAGATTTCCAAAGGAAAACACTTTTTTTTTTGCTGAGAGAGGACAAATACCGGTAGTTGCCATTTCAGTGGTTAAAGGTAAGGATTTTGAACCCCCAAGTCGTCACTTGGGGTTCAAAGTCCTATAAGGTTATCCTTTGGCGTGTTACGTACGGTACCGACTTATACAACAATCCTAGAATGCTGAATTGGCGGAAACGCAAAAAGCTTCTTTTTTTTTTGCGATGTAAACGTGCTCCGCATCCGCCCAGGACATTAGACATTAAGGCGGATATTGGAGTTCTTCTGTTCTTTGATATGATATTCTCTGTGCCTTTGCTCATTTGGCCTCCAAAGCGTATAGTCGATGTGTTATCCTTTTAAAGGGCTTCCACACCAGGGACCTTACTTAATGTATAATAAAGGCAATTACTAGTTTTTGTCATGGAAACTGTTTCACTGATAACAGTAGTTGTGTTAGGATGTACAGTTCAAGTATTAAGGGATATAACAGGTTGTTAAAAGACACAGAATGCTTAGATATAACACAGCATTTACAATACACAATGATAGTGAATGCGAGGGTATAATATGGAAGAAACTAGGAATATACAGTTTGAAAATAATGCACTCTCTAAGCTGAAAATTAGCAGGATCTGTTTATCCATTGTATGAGTGAAGTGCAATAACAGAATGTGGTATTATTAAACAATACCCTAATCTATATGTTATGATATCATTGATATTTTTGTTGAATATGCTTTCCCAATTAATTTAACTGAAAATACATGTCTGAACACAATATACTGATGAATAAAATTAAAAAAAAGAACAAAATTGTCACTGAACAACTAAGAATGTTAACTCAAGTGTGTGCTGCCAAGTGATAAATTGGAGAGATAACGCACTGGGTCTCTTTGTGCAGTAATGATGCCATCATCTGTAGGAGATGCAGAAGGTGGTGTGGCAGAATGGATGTCATTATGTGAGTCTGTCAAATGGGATGGAAGGACCTGAAAATCATTCATGCAATTTGAGATTCCCAACTTCGGAACCTGATCTCGAGAAAACCGTTCTTGGGAAAAGGACATGCAGCCACGATTGCGCACATCTTTAAGATTATGCAGTGGTGTGGATGTCTGAATATTGGATTGCAACCTGTCCACAGTCAATGAAGATGTGTACCTTGCCTTGTGTGGATTATATTCATGAGCATCACAGCTATAGCTGTGACCATGATGACCTCGAGGTGTGTGTGATAAATCTAAGTGAGGATAAGGCCATCTCTGTTGCTGGGCAAGCACAGGTTGGGAACCGTGTGAAGTGGGATGCTGCAATGGATTGATACACCCTGCACCATTAGGATACAATATCACTGGTACTCCTTTAAGCTCTGTGGTCGATTGCCCTGCACTTCTTTGTGAGTGATTCTGTGTAGAGTCTCCACTGTCATCATTATCATCATCGTCAAAGTACGATGGGCCAAAGTCCACTTCATCCACCTCAAACCCACCCTCAGATCCGAACATGTGCACGCTGTCCTGAGAGTGCCCTTCTTGGAGCAGTTGGGCATTGGCAACATAAATGGCCGCCACTTGCTCGCTAATGAAAGGGTCTTTGTATTCCATGTCAGTAAGCATCTCTGTGGTAACAGTGCTGGCAAGATCCGATGTGCTTCGAATTGCTGACTGATTTTTGTCTTTATTGGGGCTCGGACTCTGGCAGCTAGGGTTATTTGTTTGGTGTGAGTCAGCATAAATAGAGTCACATGGATGGACCTGCTCCGGGGATGCCACAATACTTTCATTCACCTGTGCTGCCATTTTGATCTCCTCACAAGGAGCCTCCTTCGTTTGAGCTTGTGCACTGTCAGGTTCTGTTATAGCCAACCTACCCTTCCTCTTCTGCCTCAATGCACAGGAGGCAAAAAAAATGGCCACCAGCATAGAGGTCACTGCCAGTGCCACTGAAGAGGCAACCACAGCTGCAACAATGGCAGTAGATAATGAAATTCCACTTGAAATGGGTTCCTTCTGGTTTTGCTGTGTAACAGTGATGGTCACCACCTGCTGTATACTAGTGGATGGCGTGCTCTGATCAGAAGGATAGTAGGTGGCTGCAATAAGCAACGTGTACCCTCCAGTGGCTGCAGACAGCGCTCTTTTAGTGGTGATCGTACCATTGGCAGAATCCATTGCAAATGCATCGTCTGGGGTAGAGTGAAGAATGGCGAAGGACACTTGCCCTGTGTATGACAGTGATGTAGAGATGGCTCCAACTATTGTACCAGCTGGTTCTCCCTCCTGAACTTGAAACGTGAATGATACATCTAAAAAGGCAAAGTACAATTGAGCATCAACTAGTGTGACATTGACTACCATATAGTCTGACAAGGATGGATCTCCATTGGTAGGGTTGTCCCGGGCCTTTATCAACAACAAAAAGCTTTTTGCAACATTCCTGTCCAATGTTCCATTCACCAGTATGTCACCAGTGACATTTATCACTGTGAAATTGTTCTGATACGGAAATGTTGCATTTGGAGGAGGTAGTTCGTAGATCACCACACCATTGCTGCCGACATCATTATCAGATGCATGAACATGCAATACCCTCATACCACTTCCAGTATTATAAGGAATGTTGATGTAGACAGTTTTGTTTGCAAAAATTGGAGGATGATTGATGCCAACAATAGTGACATTGAATGTGAAATACACAACATTATTAGCTGGATCTGAGGCCTGGATGGTAATATAATAACTGCTCTTAACCTTGCTGTCCAATGTGTGCAGCAATCTCAGGCGGTATGAAGAGCCAAGGCTCACAAGATAAAATGTGTCTGACATCAACCCAGTGGCATTGTCCAGAACAATTACGCTGACATTTAGATGGTCAGGATTACTAACAATCACAGTAGCCACATCTGATGTCAAAGAGTAATCCTCTCGAAACATCCCATTATTGCTGACAATGACCTGAATGCTTGGGGGAATTAAAGTGATCTGCACCAATACTAGTGCACTCCCAACAAGATTACATGCGTCTGTAGCAACTAATGTGATGTTAAATTGATGCGCTTGATTGTAGTCTAAAGCTGAGGTTAGAGTAAGATTTCCACTCCTACTGTCAAGTGCGAAAGGTCCAAAATTGGTACTAGCAGAGGAACTGCTGCATCGTATGGACTGACCTATTGCACATGCACTTGCTATAGAATAATATATAGGAGCTGTAGTTTGACTGCTGATGTGCAAGGCTTTGATCATAACGACATTTACATTGATTGCAGTACTCAATGGAAGGGAGATTTGATAGGTGGACATCTCAAATATTGGCACACTGTTGCACAGGTATTGCACAATTACATAGACCTTTTGATACCCTTTGGTTGTGTTTGGTCTTCCTTCTTGTGCAACCATTGTAAAATTGTAGGATGCTTTTCTTCCAGGATCAAGGGGCACAGTGGAGATGAGTAGAATGCTGGTTATTTTGTTGTCCCTATTTCTAGCTATATCCAAATATAGATCAGAGTTCACAGATGGATCATTGCTCAAGATGGAGTAGTTTTGTGTACTATTTTCACCTTCATCATTATCAGCAGCCAAATCCATAGGCCACGATAGAAATGTGCCTTCTAGCACAGGGATCAGTACTTCACTTCTAGGAAATGTTGGTGTGTTATTATCCTGGCCTTGGACACATACCAATATACTATAGACGGTTGGAAAGGCAGCAAATACTGTAAAGTGATAGGTTACTGGCAGGATAGTATTTCCGAATACATTTAATGCAATATCGTTTCGACTAAAATTTGTAGCATTATTTATTCTCAGAATACCTCCCTGAATAATAAAATACTTGCTGACGCTGTTTGAAATGACTGATGAATCAGACGATTGAATTGTAAATGTTTGTCCACGTAAATCCGGCCTTGCTTTTGAGGCATTGTAGACCACAGTAAATGGAGGACTGTATTCCAATGCACATGCACTACAGTTGGAAGTGCACAAACCATTGCTGATGGGTATCGAGATCAGCACAACAATAGTTGATATTATAGTTGATATGTTCTGTTTCAATGACATCTAGAAAGTGAATTAGATGATTCTGATCAATAAAAAAGTAGCATGAAGAATAAGGTATCACTCGTCAATGTGGCTGCAATGTTGATATCCTATGGCATTTATGTCTTTTTCATCTCAGTTCATATCAGCATGTACAGTTGGCTCCCTTCTATGAACAACTCAGTGTGGCTGTGTGCAAGTTTTACCCCACCACTACTACTACTACTGCTGTCATGACCACTCATCCTAGCTCAATACATGCATGGATAGTTGTGGAACAAAAACGGATGCACATAACCCTATTAGGTCTTGGGACAGTACCCCTTAATAATCAAATGTGTGACATCTAGCAAACTTGTTTTTCTATTAGTTTAAGGCAGCCATAGCGTTACAAGTGTTGGAAACTTGAGTAGAAAAATTGTATTAAAAATTATGTAGCAATTCAGATGAACACTATTTGAATATAGTGACCAACAATTTTACACTACTTTGTCCATAAAAAATGGGAATAAAATAGCATTGCAATTGCACTCAAGGCCCCCTCTTTTAGAATTACAGTCTGTTACACAGTTTACCCCCAGACATAAATTCCTGGTTACTACCAGGTATATTCTGCCTGCATTTACACCGCCATCTGTATTGCAGTATTGCATGCCACCTCGTAATACAGTTCTGAACCTTTGGATGACCACTTCAGGCAGGTTACATGTAGATAGCCTGTACTAAATTTCATAGATGAATTTGAACCACAACACCACTCCCATCCCATCCCTGGTGTGATTGTCTAGCTGCTGGGGAGGACCAAATTATAACAAGCCAGTAATACCCGAAACCAGTAATACCTTAAGCGTTAACTCATAACTGCAAGGTGTGCATGTTGTGACACCCTCAGGATGGTTTGTACTTTCGCAGTTCATTGACCTCTAAGCTATAATCATTGTGTGTGGCCCAGTACCTCTTTATCTGTCTTCTGTGAACAAAAATAGGCTACCCAATTTAACTGTGACCGCAGAAGTCAGGCCACACCCAAATAGATTGCAAGCCAGCTTTGTATTATACTATCATATTTTTAAGCATTCAGTATCTCACCATTTCTCTTACTCTCCTGTGCTTCAGTTCAATTGCCATGGATCTGCCTAACTACACTGTAGTTTTGATGGCTAAGCCAGCTAGGTAACTAAAGTTGCTAGAGCAAATAAACACAGCGATCAGTAATTAAGTGTTACAACCCACAAGATTTAATTGGCTGAATTAAAAAGTCCAAATACAATCATGGAATAAAAATGGCTAGTTTGAAATACTTACGCTGGTCTAGCAGAAAACTTGTTGTGTTGAGTTTGCTTTCAAAATCCAACACTGCCTGATTTCAAGTTGGGCTCAGAACGCTTGTTTTTTTATGTTGCAAAATCGTTCATACAAATACTGCCATCCAACGATGTAGAGTAATAGATTTTGGCCACAGATACCTACAGCAGATATTAACTGACCACACCCTCATGGTTACGATTCCAAACTGTTTACAATTCTACTCCCACACATAATAGGTACACTGGATTAAAATTTGGATTCACAAAAATGAAGACTTTTAGTGTGTCACACTTGGTTGATATAGACACTGCAATTAAACACGTCAAAAAAGGTATTTTATTTGTCGTCCCATAACATTTTTGCATACATAATAAATAAGGTTTCTCTGAATGAAGCTTGAAAAGGAAATTAGTAGCTTACGCCCATCAACCGTTGTTCGCTGTTACAATGCCAGTTTTGTACTGTGTACTACTGTATCGGATGGCGCCGTCATTTAGTTATAAGCATTATTCATGCATGTGTGAGATGCTGCATGTGCAAGTAACAGCAATATTCACCGGCTAGGTTGTTTATTGACGACGCCCCCCTCCCCGTCCCCTCCCTCCCCCCGTCCCTTCCCTCCCCACCCGAAAATACACTCAGACAAGTCTGTTAGCACAAGCACGACGGGTCAGTGCACGCGCAACAGAATGCAGGATGATGCCAGGGTACGAACAACAATGTGCACGCAAATATATTGAATAGACCCTCCCCCTTCCACCTCCTACGACAAAAGAGTATAGAGAATGAGAGTAAATTTCTATGCAGCACTAAAAAAGCGACGACTGCCTGTATATGGAATCACAGCTAAATGGCAGATAGCACGCATTTTCGCATTCTTGATGTAAGAATGAGCTTGCATTTAACTGGTTACAAAGAACGTACCTTCGATAATTGTCAAAGGAAAGTCAGACTCAGTCGACCGAGACAGCGAGAATAAATTAGCACACAGCTTAGAAACATGTCACGTGCTACAGTTAGGTCACGGGGTGAATATGCTGGCTTATAACAGAGATAATATAATATGACACGAAATCGATGTAACTGAGTGGCTTTCTGCCAAACGGTCAAGTAGGCATCAAGTCAACTGTAAGTGCAGGAGGCGTGGATTTGAAGAAAAGAACTAGAAATCCATATTCCATATGCAGAGGATGTCGGAACATTATCAACTAATTTGTTCTCGAGCTCAACGGTTCTCAGAGCTGGTATGTGATCACGGTAGCCCGTGCGCTGCCGTAATGTTTCAAGATGGCTCCCTTTTATATCATTAAGAACCCTCTATTCTACGATGGCCCTGGCTTGTTCCAAGTGTAATAATACGATAATTGTACACAGTAAACCTCCGATTAGTAATGATCAGACGTTTCTCAGATAAAACTGCATATGGCACAATTGACTAGTCAATTGTGCATATGACTCAACCCAGTTTTATCTGCACAGAGCATTATCACCTTGAGACATGTTTTCATACATGGAATGCATAGAAAAGAAGTATGGGAAGAAAACTCTCAACAAAGAAGCTGCAACTATTCAGAAGAAGTGCAATCAAAAACGTTTGGACACAAAGGCAAAAGTTACAAAAGAATGATGTGTGTATAATGGAATGAATGTTGATGGTTACCAGCTAGAATTATTTTTAAGATCTTAATAAGATACCTGATACATTCTTAACAAGAACATATAAGATCTTAGTAAGATCTTGCATAAGATCTTACAAGATTATGAAACTTCTTAGTCCCAAGATCTAAGAAGATCTTACTACAAGACCTTAAACTGATCTTAACTAAGATCTTAAGTAAGATCTTAGTGAAGATCGTAAGTAAGATTCTTTTGCTGGGCTCCATATGGTTTTCCTCATAAGTCAGATATATGTAAGTCGCTTATCTCGGTTTGTGTTAACGATCCACTTCGTTTAAGTTTAATACTTTTTTACCTCACGTAAATCGGAAGCAAAATGATTAGCAATTAGCCTTGGCAACGTATGCACTAGATCGTCTTTCCACCAATGCAATCAAACAAGTCTGGTACGCTGATGATGCTACAGCATGTGGTGAACTATCTGATATAGCTTGGTGGAAACAACTTATTGAGATGGTCCTCACTATGCCTACTTTCCAATTGCATCAAAAACATGGATGATTGTAAAAATTTTGAAGAAGCCAAAACTGCATTTGAAGGAACTAGCATTAATGTCACTCAAGAAGGGAAGCTATATACCTGGGAGCAACTCTTGGGACTAAGTCTTTCACTGAGAACTTTGTTTCCACTGAAGTAAGTATTGAAATGGGTAACATAAAGAAATAGAAGTGCTCTGCCTTCTCAGTTAATCAACCTCATGCTTTCTATGCATGTTATACTCATGGGCTATACAGCAAACGGATCTTCCTCTGCAGACAATTCAGGCTGTTTCATCTATTAAAAGATGCTACCAGATATGAGTTGCTCTCTGCGCTAATTTTCAATCAGCACTTAGTGATGTTGACGTGCTTACTTGCCTGTCATCACGTCTAGGTGGCTGTGATATTATAAACTCTACTACGTCAAGTGACCTTCACTGACTACCTCACCTCAAAAACATCTCCACTCCTCATATCACTTATCCTTCAACAATCCACCACATACCCTACCTCCTGCCAGGAGTCTCAAAGAGTAAGATCTGTTAACTTTTTCACGGGCAACAGAGCAATATTGCGCCACAGGTGCTATACTAAAGCCACTCTGTTTATGTAAACAGTTAACACTTTGCAGTCAACAACATATTGATCAGTAGTTTCCTGGTCATATAGTGCAAGTTGTTTGCTAACTATGTTTTCCTGCAACATGCAACACTTTCATTTTGCACAACATGTTTACCGTAATAATTGGCTTTGCCCGCTAAAGAGTTAAACACAAGAAGTAGTGGAGTTGACTAGTACTCATCAGTTAAAAAAAGCCTTACCCTTCTGGCTCGTGGCCCTCCCACTATCAGAACTGAAGATGGTTGGTTATGCTCTGTACAAAGGGGCCTTCAGAGATGCCCTCTAAATGAGATCTGAGTTAACAACTATCACTTCAGATTTCTGGGGATTGAGCTCTAGACCAACAATTCCAGCTTCTTTCTTGATCACCTCAATGTCATAAAGAACGTCTGACAGAACCCCTCCCAGAGTGCCATCATCTAGGTAGAAAATGCACAATTCAGACTTCAGCTGGGAGCACATGCACATGATGAATTGTGAGGCAGAAAAGGAGTGGCCCAAGAGGATCTCCTTGTTGGACCCCCTCTGATGACTGGTGATTTTGTCACTCCAAAACAAGGACGAGGGGGAAGAATACACAGAGTGGACAAAAGGATAAATACTGGGAGCCAAGCGTTGCACCGCCTCCAGCATTTTATCCCTGCGAATAGAATTGAAAGCATTTCTGAAGTCCAGCTTCAGTAATACTTTGCTGGAACCAATTTTTCTGAGGTAGAATCTCGCTGCATAGACGGCTGCTTCAGCTCCCTGGCTAACTCCATAACCAAGTTGCCGTGGGGATAACAATGTGGCCATTTCAACCATCACTTTTCCACTGGCCACCTTTGCTGCAAGGCGACGGAGGGTACAGCCAACTGCTATTGGTCTGATTCCTCCTCCTTTCTTTTCTAAAGCAATCAGAGAAGCGCCAAAGAAAAAAGACCGGATCGAGAGCGGTGTTTGTCCAGAGAGGATCAAACTGATAATGGATCGTAAGGCTTAAACTAGGGCTGTGCCACCTGAGTGAGCAGATAGGCTGACCATGTCTTTAAGATGTTGTGGCCTTAGACCATCAGTCCCTCCTGCAGAGCCACAAGGGAAGGACTGGATGGCTCTGACAATCTCATCAGAAGTCACAGGCACACTTGGTTGTGGGTCACTTGCCAGAGTTGGAATCACAGCTTCAGGGTGTAAACTTGGATGTTTCTGAAGCAAATCAGCGAAGGTAGTGGCGTTCTCTGGGGCAACTTAATCATCAGATGTAGCTAGTCTAATAGCACCCTTGAAATCTCCTTCCTCAATTTTAGCTGACACACGAGTTGCCAAGTATTCCAATGGATCTTTGTGCTTCTTTAGAACAGGCTTTTGTCTTGGAGGCAGCAGAGGGTCTGATTCGTTCTTTATCTGATTGTTAACTATTTTGGAGAAGGAACAACGGCAGCCACCTCTTGATTTGTCTATTAAATTAGCAACGTAGTCTATCAATTTAAAATGGCGAGCAATTTACTTATAGTGTACTGAACGCACAAAAAGGAGATTCACTAAGGAACATACTGGATGAAAAAGGCTAACAATTCAACATTTATCAAGACAAGCCGTCGGTGGCTCGCGTGATTCCGAAGTCGTCCGATGACACAGATACTTTCGTACCCAGACCCAAACTACGTAATATCGCAAACGCATTACAGCAAATACCCAGCCTCATGCGTGCAGCGTACTCTGCATTTACTCATGGTTTAGTTCATAAATGATCCTACTTCGTCAGAATAGTTTCTGACATTGCAGCTCTTTTTCAACCCCTTGAAGAAATTATTCGATCAGTATGCAACCTCTATACAACTTTACCCTGTTGCATAATTCAAACTAAAAAATTAAACAGCAAGTTGAAGCCCAGCAGGAAATACGTAGTTCAAAACTAAAACACAACCAGGATAATTCCCAACGATCAATGAACCTGGCTCAAGAAAAAGGTGCATCCAACTGGTTGACAAACTCCACCCATTGATAAAGGTGCATTTCGTGATGCTATCACTCTTAGGTATGGCTGGCTACCATCTAACCTACCTTATACCTGCACTTGTGGAACATCACTCACAGTCATACAAGCCCCCTCTTATCCCTTTGGAGGTTTCACATCTATCTGCCATAATGAGATCTGTGATCTGACAGCTAATCTCATGGCAGAGGTCTGCCACCATATTTCCAATGAGCCAAACCTCCAGCCTATCACAGGAGAGACATTTGCTATTAAATCAGCAAACATGGAAGATGGTGCTCAGTCAGACATTGCAGCTGATGGTTTGATGTCAGAGTTTTCAATCCCTATGCTCCCTCCAACCATGCCCCCTCACTTTCCAGCTGCTCCCCAAGACATGAAAACATCAAACAGAGAGAGAATACAAGCTTTGCATCCATGCAGTTGAATGGGCATAATCCCCCCCCCCCCCCCCCCCCCCCCCCCCCATAGTCCTCTCCTCGGGATGGGCAGCATTGCCATGACTACCTACAAACATTTGGCATCACTGCTAACAGACAAATGGGGTACATCATACAGTCAGACCATGGGTTGGCTTTGCTGCCATCTATCCTTTTCACTGTACCCTCCTCCATCCAATGCATCAGAGGAGCACGATCCAATCATGGGCATGCTATACACCTTCCTTCCTCCATTGAACTGACAGTCAGTGAATCTGCATGTGATATCTCTGTCTTCATGCACACACATGTTATTTACTACAGAACATGTAGCCATTCCCTAATCTCACACGTATACATTATTACTATGCTAAATAAATAAATTACATCACATGATGTCATAGTCATTATTACATATTCTGGGTCCAGGTACGAGACTCGTACATATTCTAAAGTTACAAGTACATGTATAAACATAGATAAATAAAACTTATTCCACCTGGAGCATGATTAACCTATCATATAGTAGAGAGATGTCCCAGCCGTCATCAAACCCAAGCCGACTTCTCCATTGCACCCGTGAGCCTCTCAAACACAAACTGGATGAGACACATGCATAGTTAGGTTACATGGGACTATTGTGTAACTCCAACATTGATCCACCATTTCAAAGTCCAAGTACTTCACTCAGTGACCCTACTCAATTATAATTGTATGTGCCATGTATAGCTACAGTATACTCTATTATTTTTTACGCATCAAATAATTAAAAAAGAACACATGAGTTTCAGGCCACAGAAAGATTAACCCTGCTTGGCAAGCCAATGGCAGAGGCAATATTGTGTATGATATACTCTGGGGACCCGAGGACTTAGGCAGTGCATTTATGTGTTTATGCCACATCCATTGGAGGAAAGTGGGTCGAGATACAGCTGCACTCAAAAGATATATACGAGCTGGTATACAAAAACGGATGCATGGTAATACATACAATGACGCAAATAGTAATCAATCTCTCAGTTCGGTTCACACTATAGCTGCATGGTGAATCAGAGCGATCTAGGCAACAACAAAAAAATAAGCTGGGAATGCGGGAGGAAACGGCGGAAATGCTACTTAGAATAATAATAATAATAAAATGTGGTTGAATAATGACCTATCCACTCTTTGGACAATGGCAAAAAGTCGGGAGAACAACCGCAGCATCACAGAGGAGGCCACTATGGGCAAGAATTACAGAAGAGTGATCAATTCTGCAGTTTCTCTCGGCCGCTCAGGATTGACAGGCAAGCTTGCCGGATGCTATTATCAAGTGGCATTGCCCCCAATAGTGACACAACCTGGCGCTTGTTGCAGGCCAAGCATCCAGCCTGTCCACCTCCAGTGACCCCAAATGCTACCTCTGAGCCTGTCACACTAGGTCCCACCTTTAACATACTGAAGATCTTGAGATCCTTCCCTAAAGGTACCTCAGCTGGTCCTTCAGGACTCTCTGTTCAGCACCTTTTGGATGCTGCATCTATTCCCCTTCACACATCAATTGGTGACTCCCTTAGGGGCATTGTGAATCTTATGGCTTCTGGAAAGGTCCCTGTGCCAGTGGCAACATTTTTGGCAGGCGGCAGGCTAATTGCACTGAACAAAGGTAAGGAGGGTAACCCACCAGATGTTAGGCCGATTGCAGTGGGGGAAACATTGCGTAGGCTGACAGGGAAATGCATCTGTGCCATCCTAAGGGACAAGATCTCCTCATTCTTTCAGCCCTCACAATTTGGAGTGGCTTGTAAAGCAGGTGCAGAGAAGATTGTGCACAGCTTAAGGAGATGCATTGAAGAAAACTGGTTGAGTGGCGACTTTGTAGTGTTCATGGTGGACATTTCAAATGCCTTCAATATGGTATCGAGGCAGGCAGTTATAGATCAGTGTGCTACTTACTTTCCAGAGCTTCTTCCATGTGTCTCGTGGTGCTATGGATCTCATACATCATTGTGGCACCCTATGGGCTAGATAAGTTCCCAGTCTGGTGTCCAGCAAGGTGATCCACTGGGCCCAATGCTGTTCGCCTTGGTTCTCCATAAGCTTGTTACCAGTATTGATGCAGATGATGATTGTCTCCAGCTGCTTCTGGAAGCTTGGTATCTTGATGATGGGGTTCTAGCAGGGAAGAGGTCTGCAGTAATACGTGCTCTGCACCTCATAGAAGACCTTGGTCCTCACTTGGGGCTTTACATCAATTTTTCCAAGTGTGAACTTTTCAGTAGGAGTGGTAACTCACTATTTCCACCAGTGGTGAAGTCATCTCTCCTTCCCAACCTGGACATCCTAGGGGCCCCAATTGGAGATTCTGTTCTCGCTTCATTGCTGAGAAATGTGCAATGCCCAAGATCTTGCTTAAGTCTCTTGTGGATGTCTGTCTCTACAGTTGACCTTCACGTGGCCTTTTCGCTTCTTCATATGTGTGGAAGTTACTGTAAGTTATTACATCGCCACTCCTCCAAGCCATTGTGCTGACTATCTTAAGCTCTTTGATGAGGAGGTAAGGCTATGCTTCACCTCCTGCATTGCAGTGGACGTCCCTGACCCAAATTGGCAGCAAGCACAACTCAGTCAAAGTTTTGGTGGGCTTGGCTTTCGGTCCCTTGCTTTGCACTGTTCTGCTGCATTTATAGCTTCCCTTGCTTCATCAGGATTTGGTAGTGCCGATAACATACACATGCTTCAGGCTGTGACCCGCTTTAATACTCAGGTTCCCCCTGATGAGTCAATCACAGCCAAGGAGGCTCTGGTCAACTTGCCTCCACAAAGAGCTCTGTCTAAGAAGCTGGATATGCATGCTTTCCAATCACTGCTATCTTCCTCCTCTCTAGTGAATAAGGCTCGGATCCTTTCTGTTTCTGCCCCTCATGCGGGTTCTTGGATTTCAGTCATCCCTTCTACTGGTCTGGATCTGCACCTTAACTCTGCTGAATGTCAGATAGCACTTAGATGGTGGTTGGGTCTTGACACCTCTGGAGGTTCCCTGTGTCCACATTGTCCTGATATTGCCCTTGACCCTTTAGGTCATCATGCAGCCTCCTGCAGACATGGTGGTGATGTGGTTGCAAGGCACAATCACTTGCAGGATATCTTTGCTAACTTTTGCCGCCGGGCCCATCTTTCTGTGAGGATTGAAGTGGGGTATGGCTTAGCTAGGGACCATGTTAACTCTCGCCCTGCGGATGTCCTTGTTCAGGGATGGGACAGAGGAAAGCCTGCGGCCTTTGACGTTACTTTTGCTTCACCCCTTACACCAGTAACCCTCAACAATGCCAGTACATCTGTGGGAGCAGCAGCCTATGCTGCTGAACTTAGAAAGCATGTGGCCAATGACACCAGATGCCAGGAGTTGGGGTGGACATGTATCCCCCTAGCCGTAGAAACATACGGTAACTGGGGGATGGAGGCTCAGAGTGTTTTTTCCCGTCTCGCCTCTCTACTTGCCATCGGCCAGGCAATTCCCAAACCCAAAATGCTGGGTCACATATATGGCCATCTCGAGGTCAGTGGCTAGGGCCATCATGGGGAGAAAAAATGGATAGGTTAGTAGAGGTTTGTTAGCGGCATCTAATGTAAGTTAGTTATCCTTATTATTATTAAAATAATGTAATTGTGTTTGTCCATTTATCCTGCTGTAACTGTATTCATTATTATTACTACTACTAATAATAATAATAACGTAGTGTGAAGGGAGCTCGACCTATACCTACAGTATGCAACGCATCTTGAGCATGAGAAAGCTTGCAGAGGGAGCGTCCCATGCAAACAGATATCCCTGCTAAAAATATGTCCGCATGCGATAACCTTGAGTCCATGCTGCTGCTTGCATGTACATGTATAAAGAGAAGCCCTAGCTATGCCAACATGGATGCGTCGCTGATCGTGATGTGCCTGAGTTACAACCAATGTGCCTTCCTCCCTTTGGCAGCAATGACCCTATATGATGGTTGTAATCTACAAATTCCTTGTATCCCATGCATGACCAAATACACGACATTTGTATTCATTGATAAAGATTAATCTTCTAGTGGGTGCGTCACGCCGGATGTATATAAGACATGAAAAAAGGATTGATTATGACTATATACCAGCTACTGACTATCATTGCTCTGCGAAGATCACTGTAAGTTTTGGGAGACTACAGTGGGGAACGTTAGGGGTGAGAGAGAGAGAGAGAGAATATGGCAGGAAAGTCACATGCACCTGTGGTTCCCCTGTTTGTGTGTGTGTGTGTGTGTGTGTGTGTACGGTCGCAAAATCAATTACGCCACACATTTGTCAATTACGCAGATCTGAAAAGGTACGCACACATGAGAGACGTGGTTTTGCAATGCCGTCCTCTCTCTACCGTACACGTAGGCATGCTCAATGGCACTCGCATGTGCGACCGAGTAGGATTTCAAAACGAGAGCTCAGCTACGTAACGCGTACGCGCGCTGGCCTCCGACTCATCTTCGAGATGGTGTTAATTAACTGTCGTCACGCTATGGTGTGTGCGTGTATGTGTGTGTATGTGTGTGTTCCCGTCCTTTGATGATAAAACGGAGGGGACCGCACGTTCCAACGGCTCGCATTGTCAAAGGAATTAGCGTCCACTGAACCGCAGCTGATGTTATGGGTTCTCAGCATAGCTTCACGGTGGCCAATTAACCGCCCTCAATGGTATGAGCTTACCGACCAATTATGAACATGCTAGGTTATAATTTGGCACTGTCCATGCATGCGTGTGCATGTAAACGTGTTGTGTGTGTGTGTGTGTGTGTGTGTGGCGTGTGTATGTGTCTGCTCGCATAGTTTGGAATTGATCAAAGGGGTGGATGGAGGGGGTTGTGTACATTCGAAGCACTCCCCACTTGGACGCGCGTTAGGGAGGGTGGGTGGAGAACAGCGCTACGTGCCAAAACAAATCCACACAAGTTCTAATTGCGCACTCTTTGTTGCCATTCTATGCATGTGGTGATGTTTTTCAGGGTGGATGCGAGTGCAATATCTAATTTCCATTGCAACAAATGGGCACCCGTCCCCTGTTTGCATGGGCACCCGTCCCACCCAATCAAAAACAGTGCACGAGCACACCTTAGCAGGCACGCTTTGTGTGTGTGTGTGTGTGTGTGTGTGTGTGTGTGTGCACAGACACACTTGAACACATGTATGCAACATGCACAGTGACATGCACCTAACACCGTACATACCATAACTCCCCCCCCCCCCCCCCCCCCCCCCCCCCATGGATTAATATTTATCCTGTGACCAGGAACAGAAAGCAGGTGCACCTTGTTGCAGGTGTCCTTTTCCAGGCATAGAGCCTTCTATGTGCAGTGGCTCTTATTCATATGTGCAGTGGCTTTTATTCACAAGTGCAGTGGCTCTTATTCACATGTGCCTTTGATGTGATGAGAGGTCATTGTCATTCATCTATTTGTTGTGTCACTCTCACACCTAGCTGTGAATGGGAGGGCCCAATTAGCCTCTTGTTATAGCCTGGTCCCTGGGCTTGCCAGGAGCTGGCATCCAATGGGATGGGGTACAGCCAAGTTGTGTGCTATGGAAGTGGTGATGGCTGTGATTCCAGGCACGTGTATAAAGAGCTTTAGATGTGTGTATGTGTGGGTGTGTATGTGTGTATGTACGTGTGTGTGTGTGTGTGTGTGTGTGTGTGAGGCAGAGGTGAACTGAACTACATCGTTTGTCCATTGGACTTGGTAACACCATTATGTAGCAAACAATGTGTGCATGGCCAGGTCATGTGATGCAATGCTTTGGGGTCGAGGATCGTGTTATGTTCTGTCTGTCACATTTTACAAAAGATGCATACATTTTGGCTTACAATAGTTTGGGGGGGGGGGGGGGGGGGGGGGTATTTTGGGATGTAATATGCCAAACCAGTTTAGTGATATGCTAGACTAGATGTCAAGATATAATTAAGGTATCTAATTTATTGTTGTACCCAGTACATTGCTATGGGATGCAAATGCTCACCCCCATTTCTCCCCAGATCATCTCCAGCTCCCCTCTCCTAGCTCAGATGTGCCTCCCGTTACCATGCTTGCCCTGCAATTGATACTTCCAGTCGTCCTGCTCACATTCCAATCCAAGCCCGCCACGGGCAGTGCCAACTTCAGTGTGGTGGAGAAAGGTACCCCGCCAGGCGCAGTGGTCTATAACGTCACCCAGGCGTGCCCAGAGCTCATGAACCCACAGGTGGTCTATGACGACACCTTGACCCTCACCGCCTTCACCACCTACTTTGTCATCGACAAACTCGTGGCAAGGGTCAACTCCAGCGTGCAGCTTGATCGGGACCAGATCGCCTTCCTCATGGGAAACACCATGCTTCCCGTGTGGTACACTGTCTCCGTCATCAATCCACCTCGGGCCTGCCTGATACGCCTCCACGTCATTGACCTAGATGACCACACCCCCACCTTCCCACGCAGTGCTGTCAACCTGTCCATTCCGGAAGGACCCTCCTCCCCAGCCTCGTGGCTCATGGACCTGGCAACGGACGTGGACGAGGGTGTGAACTCCACCCAGAACTACTACATCAGCACCTCTGATCCCACCGTCTCCTCCTCCTTCTACCTCAACATGACCAGGGACAGCTACGGGAGGATAGTGCTCCTGAAGCTGGTCAGAAACGCCACCATCAGTCGCCGGCAAACTCCTTCCTTCAGCTTTGTGCTGGTGGCAGAGGAGGGCAGGCCAAGTGCACCCAAGGGCTACCAGAGCGTCTTTGTCAACGTGGAGTACGTGTGCAGTACGCCTCCGGTCTTCTCCACACCCCTCTACGCCATCCAGGTCCCAGAGGACACGACCGTCAACTCCGTCGTGCTGACAGTGAAGGCGATTGGTCAAGATGTCGGGACAAACGGGGCACTGAATTATTCCATAGCTAGCCAGTGCACATTCAGCGCAGTGGGAGGGGCTTGTGCCAACGGCTCCTCCCCTTTTGCACTGGACCGAGCGAGCGGTAACCTCACCCTCATCCAGATGCTGAACTACGGAACTGTGCATCAAATCAATCTCCTTATCGTGGCCACGGACTCCTGCAACTTTGTAGGTAGCACGCAGGTGCAGGTGATGGTCGGCTACGTGGATAAAAGCCCGCCTGTCATCCAGTTTTTCCCGCAGCTGAGCACCATTGCGATCAGGGAAGACTTCACGTTGCCATCTGATGTTGCCACGGTGACAATCACGTCGCCTGTCAGCTTTAGTGTGGCAGTCATTGACAATACCACTGGTTCTGTGTCGGACACATTTTATCTGTTAAGCTTCGGATCATCGTATCGCCTTAGATTGCAGCACCCACTGGACAGCAAGGTTCGGAACAACTACAATGTTACCATCAAAGCTACAGATACCAGAAACAATGTGGCCTATTCCACTGTGAGCATCAATGTTCTAGCAGTGAACCACCCTCCCGTCTTTGACAACAAGACCGCCTTTGTGTCCATCTTCGACAACACAGCGAACGGCACAGTGATTCTACGTGTTCATGCATCAGACAGTGATCTCGGGGGCAACGGAATGGTGACCTACGAACTACCTCCTCCAAATGCAACATTTCCTTACCAGAACAACTTCACAGCCAGCAGTGTGAATGGTGACATACTGACAAACGGAATGCTGAGCAGGAGAGTTGCAAGTAGCTTCCTTCTGTTGATAAAGGGCAGGGACAACCCAACCAATGGAGAACCATCCCTTGGCGATTACATGACAGTCAACGTGACTCTGCTTGGAGCCAGCATCAACCGGCCAACATTCCCTCCCCAGCCGTCACAGCTGAACATCAGCGAGAACATTCTGGTAGGGAGCGGGGTATTTCAGGTGGTTGCCAATGCCAACAGCACCCTAATCACATATGGCCTTGCACTGTCTAGTCCAGTGTTTCAGATTGACAGTGTCAGTGGTTGGATCCGCGTCGTGAGCAGTTTGAACAACAGTGCCACGAAGCGCTATGTTCTAAACGTCACTGCCTACAATGGCTTCCCCCCTCCCTCCACCTTCATCCTCACCATCGACATCCTTCCTGGAGACGCTGTGGGTCCTGTGTTTGTCCCGAGGTCGTACAGCGCTCTGGCGACGAGGACAGCGGCTGTCGGCAGCCATATTGTTCACGTTAAAGCTGTGGATGTGTACTCAACTGCACTGCAGTATGAAATCATCGATGGGAATGGAGAGGGCAAGTTTGCCATCAACACTGCTAACGGAACCATCAGTGTATTGAAGCAGTTGGACCAATCGAGTACCCAGACCTACACTCTACACGTGAAGGCCTCCGATCCAAAGTTCTACTCCAAGTGGCCCGCAGAAGTGGTCATAACAGTACAGGACCTGGTCTTCGCGAACGCTCCCTATTACTTCCAGGTTCAGGAAGGTGTGCCAGCTGGTATGCCCGTGGGGTCCATCAGCGTGCTGCTCTCCTCCCCAGGACAGTTACGCTTCTACATCGCCAACGGGAGCGACGCCTTCTCTATCGATCCCACCAGCGGAGTCATGACCACCAGGGGTCCCCTTGTCGCCACCAATGGGAGCGCTTACACAGTAAGTGTGCAGGCCGTCTTCACTCCGGTAGCAGTAGGAAGCCAGGGGCTCGTCGCCACCACAGCCTTGCAGGACGTCAGAGTCTTCGTGGTCCGGAGGCAGTCCCTGTACAATGTGACGGTGAGAGGGAGCTTGGAGGTCGGCACCAGCGTGCTGAACGTGAGCGCTGCAGACCCTCCCTCCACAACCTACTCCCTGAGCTCCTCGAATCTCGTTCCATTCCAAGTGGACGTTGGTACCGGTTCCGTCTACACGACCCAGTACTTGGATCTGACACCAAAGTGCACTTACTCATTTGGGATCGTGGCCAGGTACTCGAGTCCCAGCCTGAGCTCCGCGGTGCAACTGTTCATCTCCGTGACGATACAATTGGACCTCTCCATCCTGTTTGACGCAGCATCATACGACTTCTCAGTCCTCCGGACACGTACTAAGGGTGAAGTGATTGGCACAATCCGAGCCACTGGCAGGAGGAACGCGGACATCTACTACGATTTCAGCAAGGACGACTCCAAGGCATACTTCCAGATCAAAAACACGACAGGTCAGATCTCTCTTCTCGTCGACGCAACCCAGCTTCCTGCGGGACCTCTCATAGCCGACATCCTAGCCCACGACTTACTCCAAGACTCACTCACCCCCACCCTCTGGTCAGTCGTCCCGGTGTCCATCACACCTGTGGAGCCTCCCTCTCAGTCTACACACCCAGACACCCAGATCACCTACATAGCCATCATAGCGGCCATCATAGGGGGGGTGCTCCTCCTCCTCGTCCTAGTCCTAATTGTTGCCCTCCTCACGCTGCGCAAGAAGAAACACTACAACCCCAAGGTATCCGACGGAGATGGAAGCCACGCCCCCAACAACGGGTGCGAGATGCAGACCTTTGGAGGCGGGGAAGGGAATGGCCCTGCCTCCCTCACCTCCATCAAGCTGACAGAGTCCTACCCGGAGCCCCCAACAGCTCACAGAGAAACAGAGGCGGACAGTCCCAATGACGAATCCCCCGCAAAGGACGCTGCCGGTCTACGGTACAGAGTCGCTGAGCAGGCCGGCCAAGCACGTCAGGAGCACGTCGGACCTGGCCAGCACCGTGGGGACAGAGATGCTCTCCGGTCTGGAGGACGCGGGACCCTACACCAAGGCCCAGCTCATGGCCATCTACGCAGCCAACGCCCAGCTGCTTCAGGACGACGTCTCCCAGGACAGCGTCCACATGTTCGGGTCTGAGGGAGGTGTGGAGGCTGACGACCAGGAGGTGGACATCGATCGCATGCTCTTCGCCAAGGCCATTGGCTTCGAGGAGGAGGACCACCACGGCTGCACGTCTGAGGCACCTGGGGGGGGGAGGGACGTGGCCAAGGATGAGCAGTCGGTGTGTTCCTCCGGCGGCTTGGAACCCCGCACAGCGAGGGACGACAGGGAACAGCCAAGGTACCGTTTCGCCGCTGAGAAGGAGTCGTGGCTGCCCGCTGTCACCTCGGTGACGGACACCATAGACGAGCTGGTAGGTGAGGACCCAAGGTTCACCAATGACAGGCTGAGCTACCCGCTCTCGCAGGCCTTGTCCCTCTACAGCGAAGGGGGTTCCCAGTCCTTACTCATGAGGAGCCAGCCTGCTCCTCACCAGTACTACGGAGGGGGAGGTGGCTACATGCCTCGAAGCCTGCACGAGTCGGGCTACTTCAATGAGAGAGATCATCCCGGTCAACAAGCCAAAGCGTCTAAGCACATACCCCCGCCCGACCATCGCTACGAAGCGTACCCACGGGCCAATCCCGGAGCCTACCAACCTCCGAGGGTGCACAGATACAGTTCCACAACGGCGATCCCCCATCCCCACCCACTCCCAAATGCTCCCCACTCGTCGGGACCCCAGCGGAAGCACCCCCAGCAGTCCAATATTCGCCCCCCACACACACCCTCCTCCAATACACCCACTGACGATGGCTTGATGGAGACCATACCATCCCAACGTGCACCAGCGTACTACTCGTCTATATCGTCCCTGGCCAGCACAAACCTTAGCCAACCTTGTCCGAGGGACCGCACATTATTCTAACCTCCTTTCAATGCCTTTCATCAGTCCCGTACTTTAAAATGTCCTCCAGTTGGCCCCAATTTCGGAATGAAATTCAAGACACCATCTCTCAAGACAGTTCTTCTTGCAGCATGTGACTCACCAGTCAAACCCATATCTGTACTCTGCTCAGTAATAAATGTTGTTATTACAATGAGTTGTGATCTCACTTATATATTTATATGCAATATCATATTTGTTATCAAATGCAACCCTGTGTGTGTGTGTGTGTGTGTGTGTGTGTATGTGTGTGTGTGTATGTGTGTGTGTGTATGTGTGTGTGTGTGTGTGTGCATGCCATGCTTTGAGCAGCTTCAATCAGATGATACCCCTGTGGTGTTTAGTGAGGTGTCACAGTGGACAATCAGCTATTCATAGAAGGATTTCACATAATGAGGTGATAATTTATGTCCACCTTTCATGACCCCTTCAGGCTCCACTGACCACTACTGTCTTCATTACCCACAAAGGATCAACACACACCCCATTCACATAACAGCTGATCACAGCACACACACTTATCCCTCTACAATCACATCACCTCATGAGAACGGACATGTCATAAATTAAAAAATCAAAAAAAAAAAAACAACAACAAACAAAAGAACAACACAAAACAGAGCAGTTACCAGCCAGATAAGGCTCTAACAGACTGAGGGAGGAGGGGCATGCTCTGGAATATGTCCCAACAAGAACCTGTCTGAACCGTACACTGCCAACTCCTCCTGTGTGCATTGTTCTGATGGAGGTTTGTTGCCAGATTCCCCTCCCCCCACTCGGGTTGCAGCGCTAGCATTGGAAAGCCCCGACACTGAGGGGTGAGGTGGGGTGGGGTGGGGGGAAGCAAAGCCAAAGCAAAGCATTGTGAGTGGGAATACCTAAACAGGGACGTACTGGAATGAGATGCATTGCCAAGAGATCCAGTAGAAGGGGTACTCTCGCCATGGATGCCAAAAAGAGACGGAGAGGGTGGCACATGTGATCCTGATTGGAGCCCACTGCTTGCTGGCAGGGAACCACCGTGTAGTGAATTGAAAGCAGCTGACGGGGTAAAAAGACTTGCACCAGCAAAGGGATTGAGTGACTGGGTAGTCTGCACCTGTGACAAAGATATGTCATAGAAAAGTTAGCCCATGGAAACAATGAAACACACCACAAGGTGAACTCCCACTGCAGTTCCTATGAATCCTTCCCCTCCTTCCCCTCCCTCCCCTCCCTCCCCTCCCTCCTTCCCCTCCTTCCCCTCCCTCCCCTCCCTCCTTCCCCTCACTGTACACCTCCAACAAGTCCTGTGGCGCTAATGATAAAAGGTTCCCAAAATGTTCCCCAGAGTTGTTCAATCATTCATTCACCTAACAGCATACACAATCCTCAGATCTCACCCTCCCAAATGATGCCACAGGATGCCATAGTAACCAATGATCCAACAGTCCATGCTACTTATCCCTCCAGACATTACAAACAACCTTTTATTCCCTGACCACAGCAACAAAAAAATAAAACAAAACAAAACAAAACACACACACAGACACACAGACACACACACATACACACACACACAGACACACAGACACACACACATACACACACACACACACAGACACACACACATACACACACACACACACACACACACACACACACACACACACACACACACACACACACACACACACACACACACAAACACACACACACACAAACACACACGCACAATAAAGCTGCCATGCTTGGCTGGCTAGTTTGTTGCACACGTTTCCTTACAAACACAGCTGCGTCGCCAACAGAGATGTCCTCGTAACGAGACTGTATGCTTCTCTGCGTGTCCACAAGAGCCCTCTCGGCCTGGATGTAGACCTGCACCTTACCCATGTGCATTCCGACATATGCCTCCCATCGCAGCTCCTCTGGCAGTATGTCCTTCAGGTCTGGCAAGCACCTCCCATGGAACCCATAGCAGGACAGGGGCCACATGTGGGGTGAGGCCTTCCACTCCAACATGTCTGCACGAATCATCTGCCTGTGCCAGCACAATTCGCGCCGCAAAGTGGAAACAGAAGATACAAAAATAAGCACCACACTCTCCCACATGGAACACATGTGTACAGACATTCACACACGCAGGTATTTGTTATACAAAGTACACAAAAGCACAAGCACACATACACCCACATAGTGATACATACGTACACATAACACACATACAAAAGTCACAAACACATAACCACATACACATAACCACACATGTACACATATACACCACACACATTTATAACACATGCACACACATACACATAACCACACACACACAAGCACACACACATACACATAACCACACACACATATACACACAACCACATCATTCACAGTAACCACACACACACATACGCTGCCTCCTGGGGTGTAGCGGGCAGCATCAGACCAGCGTTCGATGTGCCTTTCGTGTCTCCAAAGACACTCCCTGGGGGACACACAATAAAGGATAGCTATGATGAGGGCTGCTGCTTAAAACAAATGCTACCATAGTGACATAATTTATCTTCTATAACTCATGGTACGTAACCCTACCAACCGATGCTCCATCAACAGCCAACAAATTATAGGAGCACGAAGGCTAATCTGATGCCAATTAACTATAACTATGTATTGTACATAATAGCAGATACCAATCAATAATGAGGAACACAGGTCACTGCGACAGCAATCAAACTTATTCACTGGAAGGTAAAGCACCACATGTACACTTTCCAGGCATTACAAATGTCTGTATTGACATCTGATCACTGTTCAACGTTTGTTCTATGAAACACTGTACTCTATAATGTACCATATCAATCATACGCTGTGACTAACCCCATATCACTTAACTCACACACTGTAGCTAACCCCACATCACTTAACTCACACACTGTATGAATATACACCTAGAACTCACCCTCAGCCTTAACTTAACTTAGAGATGAGATACATTCAGAAAGAGGAAGATAGCCGCTCCCCTTATCCCCTCCTCCATCTCCTCTACCTCTGACCACCTCACCTCCTTGTCGACTGCTAGCCCCAAGGCCTAGATCAATATCTTGTGATCCATCTGTCCGATCCTCCACTTGGCTGAACCGGAAACCTACGTTCGCCTGTACACAGGACACATCCACACATCCAAAGACGCCAATTGATGTACATAACCAATCATAACCAAATGTCCCTCATAACCAATCATATCCTAATGTCCTTCATAACCAATCATAACCAGATATCCCTCATAGCCAATCATAACCAGATGTCCCTCATAACCAATCATAATCAAATGTCCCTCATAACCAATCATAACCAGATGTCCCTCATAACCAATCATAATCAAATGTCCCTCATAGCCAATCAGAACCTAATGTCCCTCATAACCAATCATAACCAAATGTCCCTCATAACCAATCATAACCAAATGTCCCTCATAACCAATCATAACCAAATGTCCCTCATAACCGATCATAACCAAATGTCCCTCATAACCAATCATAACCAGATGTCCCTCATAACCAATCATAACCAAATGTCCCTCATAACCGATCATAACCAGATGTCCCTCATAACCGATCATAACCAAATGTCCCTCATAACCAATCATAACCAAATGTCCCTCATAACCGATCATAACCAAATGTCCCTCATAACCAATCATAACCAAATGTCCCTCATAACCAATCATAACCAAATGTCCCTCATAACCAATCATAACCAAATGTCCCTCATAACCGATCATAACCAGATGTTCAATAAGATGCTCAGCTCAATAGGTGGCTCACAAGAGTGACAAATAGTCATCCTACCAATACCACGCTCATGAAAATATTCATGTGAGCACACCACGTTATAGCACATGGTCACATGACCACTCACGCCATAGCACATGGTCACATGATAACTCACGCCATACACAGGATCGTCATGTGATCACCACTCGATCATGATGATGGTCACGTGAGCACTTGCGTTAATGACTCGAATTTAAATGCCCCTCAGTTTAAATTTTTTTGCCCCACCCACCATCAAACCTTAGGAGTGCTGAATGCATGATCAGATGTATTGCTGTTTCCTATTGAGAGAGAAGAGATTGACATGGTCACTTGCTTACCTGTAAGGCACCCGATAATGTACCATGCATACGTCTCCCACTACTCCATCCTGACGAGGGATGCTCGAACTTGCAGCTGTCACCATAGCGACAGGTCCCGTTGATGTAGTACTTGCAAACGTTGTCTCTGGGCTGCTGCTGTCCATATTGCGCATACGTGGGTCCTGTTCTCTGCTGGCTCACGTGCGAGAACTTGCAGCGGTCACCAAACGTGCAGGTACCCCTCAAATAGTGCTGGCAAACTTTACTTCTGTCGTTTCCATTACTGTAGTCGCTTTGACGACCAGCTACACGCGTGGCGGTAAAAAAACTCCACAGGAAACGCTGACAATAGCTAAACACACACATACCACTGTTTCCATAGCCTCCACTACCACTCCCTCCCGTCGCGCCTGAATGACTGTAGCGGCATCTGTTCCCATACTGACACTTGCCCTGAAGGAAGTATTTACAAACCCCTCCCGCCATAAAATAATAAAGCGACGTTGGAGTTAAAGCAACATTTATTAAAAGTTCATTCTGTCATTTATAATGAAGATGACATAAATACAGGCTGCATGATGTCATATGATCTGGAAGGTCTTCTTCAGTTCAACAATGAGCTGCCAGTCGCTCTTCTGCAGGTCGTCTCTGAAGTAATTCTTGACAGCATCAATGGATTCACGACTTATCTGCAAAATGTTAATGGACTTGTGAAATCACACAGAGGCATGGACCAATAACAATTCAACAGTGATGAGACGTACATGTACTGTATCAGCATTTGGGATCGTTTCTGCAAAAAGAGACCTAACGCATGTTTTTCCAAGATTTCAAATTTTTATATTCTAGAAGTCTGAAATGTTCTCTACACATTGCTTCTTACACACTGAGAATCTGAGTATCTGTCATGGAGTTGTAAGGCGCTGAATTTTTAATCAGCCATACATAGTAATACATTTCTATTGCGCGTACTGGAAAGTTTATAATGTATGTGCTAGGTCCCTTTTCTCAGAAACAATCTTATTTATCGAAATTTCATTGTTACTTCAGGGAAGGTGTCTCTAGACTAGATGTGCCATCCTTAAACCCACTCACTCCCTTCAACAAAACAATGCAGTGAGCACATTTAACCCTTTCTACACGATCTGCCATACACGGCACACAGAGCTATACCTTGCTGACAAGCAGGTCTGTGTGGTCAAAATGGCGCCCATAAAGTCGAGGGGCCTCACCAGAGACAGCTTCTATCTTGATACACACCTCTTGGCCCTTCCTTGCATTCTCCACCTGCTTGTGGTTGCTCTCAATGCTCGACACCACACCCACATCCAGAAACTGAAAGGGATGAGAATAACATGCAAACCAATAATGAATCTAACTACTTTACATGTGTCAACATTAGATACCTAATCTGATGTAGCAGACACCACCTTATCACAGTTTGCTCTGGGCAGTCTTGCCCCCCCCCCCCCCAGAGCCTAATAATACTGATCCACAACAGGGTTGCCCCCCCCCCCCCCCCCCCCCAGAGCCTAATACTGATCCACAGGGTTGCCCCCCCCCCCCAGAGCCTAATACTGATCCACAGGGGTTGCCCCCCCCCCCCCCCCCAGAGCCTAATACTGATCCACAGGGTTGCCCCCCCCCCCCCCCCCCAGAGCCTAATACTGATCCACAGGGTTGCCCCCCCCAGAGCCTAATACTGATCCACAGGGTTGCCCCCCCCCCAGAGCCTAATACTGATTCACAGGGGTTGCACACATTCAATCAACAGCCATCATTGTATGACACACTAATGGATTGCAAGTAGTTGGACATAGCCTGACTTCCGTGAACAAAACTAGGCTACCCAATTTAACTGTGACCGCAGAAGTCAGGCCACACCCAAACAGATTGCAAGCCAGCTTCGTATTATCCTATCATATTCAGTATCTCACCATTTCTCTTACTCTCCTGTGCTTCAGTCAATTGCCATGGATCTACCTAACTACACTGTAGCTTTGATGGCTCAGCCTGCTAGCTAACTAAAGTTGCTAGGTATCTGTGGCCAAAATCTATTACTCTACATCATTGGATGGCAGTATTTGTATGACCAATTTTGCAACATAAAAAAAAAAAAAAACGTTCTGAGCCCAACTTGAAATCAGGCAGTGTTGGATTTTGAAAGCAAACTCAGCACAACAAACTTTCTGCTAGACCAGCATAAGTATTTCAAACTAGCCATTTTTATTCCATGATTGTATTTGGACTCTTTTATTCAGCCAATTAAATCTTGTAGGTCGTAACACTTAATTACTGATCGCTGTGTTTATCTGCTCTACAGCAGATATTAATTGACCCCACCCCATGGTTACGATCCCCCATCCCCAGACAAATAAATTCCTGGTTACTACCAGGTATATTCTGCCTGCATTTACACTGCCCTCTGTATTGCAGTATTGCATGCCACCTCGTAATACAGTTCTGAACCTTTTGGATGACCACTTCAGGCAGGTTACATGTAGATAGCCTGTACTAAATTTCATAGATGAATTTGAACCACAACACCACTCCCATCCCATCCCTGGTGTGATTGTCTAGCTGCTGGGGAGGACCAAATTATAATAAGCCAGTAATACCCGAAACCAGTAATACCTTAAGCGTTAACTCATAACTGCAAGGTGTGCATGTTGTGACGCGCTCAGGATGGTTTGTATTTTCGCAGTTCACTGACCTCTAAGCTACAATCGTTGTGTGTCCCCCAATATCTCTTTATCTGTCTTCTTCACACCAGTAATTGGTTTGGCTATGTGGCTTCAAAAAGGTCTTGTATCAGCCTGGACTAATCTAAGGCTTGGGTGGTCCCATGGATGATAAACCTTGTCCTGAAAGAGAAGCCTTGTATGGGGCTAATGAGGTATTTGGCCATAGATGGTGGTGTACATGTAGACTTTACAGCCACCATAGCATAAATTGGGGACTGTCCAGAACTGACCACAATGCCACAACTAGGAAGGTGATCACCATATCCAGATGCTCATTGACTCTCTCAAGGGTAAAGCCAATAATTGCGGTATAGTGTGGAATAAGTGTCTCTGTGTTCCAGGGAAAAACAAATACTGCAAATTTGACAAGCGAAAAAGCTTTTCCTTGACCAACGTGTTGTTCAAAAACTTTAACAGGTTGAGATAAACAAAGTGGCTTCTGTATAGCAGCTGCGGAGCAATATCGCGCTGTTGCCCGTGACAGAGTTAAGTCAGCCGCTGGGATTAAGCAAAGCTACACTGTATATACATACATGTATATGTATATGACGTAGTAGAGACAAACAGAAGCACCCCCTCCCCCTCTATGCCCCTCCCCTCAAGACCCACCCTCCATTCCCCTCCCCGCAAGGCCCATCCCCTCAGATCCACCCTCCCATGCTCCTCCCATGCTCCTCCCTGCAAGGCTCACCCTCCCATGCTCCTCCCCTCAAGACCCACCCTCCCATGCTCCTCCCCTCAAGACCCACCCTCCCATGCTCCTCCCCTCAAGACCCACCCTCCCATGCTCCTCCCCTCAAGACCCACCCTCCCATGCTCCTCCCCGCAAGGCCCACCCTCCCATGCTCCTCCCCTCAAGACCCACCCTCCCATGCTCCTCCCCTCAAGACCCACCCTCCCATGCTCCTCCCCTCAAGACCCACCCTCCCATGCTCCTCCCCGCAAGGCCCACCCCCCATGTCCCTCCTCTTACCTCTTTGCTTGGTAGGGTGAGGGGTGTGCCAGGCTTCACAATCCCCGCCTCCACCATCACACCCACCACAATGGGATCTCTGGTGTTGAAGATGCAGTTAGGCATGATGCGTAGCTTGCAGGGAAACACAGCTATGCTCTCAAACTCCTTGCGTTTCTGGTCGATGAGATCCTACGCACGCACAAAGCCACCAGGGACATCAAGGAATCAAATATCCAGCATTGCGACACAAGAATGCACGCAACCAAATACAGAAGTACACACATGTACATAAAGGAGGTATGAGAGGATCCTCCCCCCTTCTTCCCAACCCTCCACTCCACAGCATTCTTCGCACACCAGACACGTTACTCCCCATGCGTACATGAGCAATGTACACATACTCCTTCACTAAATTCACACACACACTTTGCATAACTGTGTTTCATTTCTACAGTCCATTGGTTAACATAAATCCACACCCCTAACCTGTTGCCTAAGAGGGAAAAAATAAATAAAAGTCTAAAATAAGATGTAGATGATTCTTTACATGCCCATATTCCAGTACACCCCATGTCTGCTGTATGCCTCCTTTCTACTGATTGTACAGGTACCCAGACCACACTCACCTGACGGTGCTTCATGAACTTGTCAAATAGGTGATAAATGATGTCAGCCGTGAATATCTTTACCCCTACAGTGTCCGCATATTCCTGAGCCTCCCTCTCCACCTTCACATCAAAGGCCAGGATAACAGCCCACCTAGATAGAGAACAAGGTCACATGACCTCCACCCCCTCTCTCCCCTTTCCTTCCAATCCTTCAACCCTCTCTCCCTTTTCTCCCCAACCTCCACCTTTCCTCTCTCCCTTTTCTCCCCAACCTCCATCTCTTCTCTCTCCCCCCCTTCCCCCCTCTCCCTCTTCAAGCACTCACTGGGAGTCATGTTCCAGCATGACAGAAGCCTTCATGACATCCTTCTTGTGCAGTGGCCCAAGGTTCACAGCACTGTACTGTTGAGTACACGTAAGCACCATCATAAAGCATTCACAATTCATCACATTAGTATAGACCATTATGGCATCGTCGCTGCGAAAAGGAACATAACTCATTTTTTGGTTGATATTCTAGAAGACCTCCTGAAGTGAGCTAAACGGATGGCTGCTACTTTGTCGAACACACGTGGACGCTTGACACCCAATACACGATAGCACTAATAAAGTGCATTAAAAAACCCTCCAAGGACACCTCACACCCGATGGTGTGCATCAAAAGGAGCTCTATCCTCCAGTGCATCAGGAGGCCAACACACACATCCATACGCCTCCTTTTAATGCACACCACTGGATAGTGCGTATCTCCTTGTGATGCACATACCAAGGTCCATGAACATGCCCACACACACACGAAAAGGTCCTTACAGGGATTTTGGACTGCTTGAGGAATGTGAGCAATGCTTCCAAAGAACCCAGAGTAGAGGACTGAACATACACACCTCTGTCAGAGAGTTGAATAGCACTGAGGGCACCTTTCATGATACGACTAGCTTCATCCTAGAGTGTGTGTGTGTGTGTGTGTATGTGTGTGTGTGTGTGTGTGTGTGTGTGTGTGTGCATGTGTGTGCATGTATACAAAATTTCAAACATCTTCATATCTACAGATACTCATGCACATGACGTTACACACATCTAAATGGACTTTACCAGACGCAGATTGCACACGTGCATTGTACAATCTGTACAGACAGGGTGTGCAGCATTCAACCTGCCATTTCACGACTGTACTGAATGCAATTGCACACACACACACACACACACACACACACACACACACACACACACACACACACACACACACACACACACACACACACACACACACACACACACACACACACACACACACACACACACACACACACACACACACACACAGCTTGCACGTTCGCTCACCATTAGCACAGGAATCTCATCCTGTTTCTTCGGAACAAAGACAGGAGTACCAGCCAGCACTTTCTCCAGGTCCTTGGCACAGATCTTGACCCCTTGTGCAGCCACCACTGTCTTATGGTTTGCATAGGCATTCTTGACTCTCAGTTCCTTGAGGGGCTGGGGCATGAGGAGGGAGCGGGCTGTGGTGGTGAAGGGACCATCGGCTGCAGTGAGGACCAGAGTGTCTCCCTCGTAGAGGAAGCCGTCTCGAAGGATGACGTCAATAGTGTGACCCAATCCTGGTATGACCTTTACCTGGGGATGGGGAAGAGGAGGGAAGATGAGTGTGTGTGTGTGTGTGTGTGTGCATGGACCATTCATGCTTGTAGACCACTGTAATTGGTGCACTGGCACACATGCACACACACATATCTGCATTGCATGTGTGTGTGTGTGTGTGTGTGTGTGTGCGCGTGTGTGTGTGCATGTACTTGTCTGTGCATCCTTCCCTATATGTGCCGTATTGATATATGGGGGGTGTGGTCAGAGACTACACACCGTACCATGGGGGTGTGGTCAGGAATATACACTGTAACACAAGGGGCTGTACATGCTTCCATGTGCATACGCACGTGAACTGAAAATCCTTATACATGTGCAGAGCTGTATATGCGGGAGATGCCATGAGAAACGGCAAAATGGTATCTATTGTTACAAGAATGGTTGACTGGTGTGCATTATTTAGAGCTTTGTACGTAGATCATCGAAAAGCAAAAATCCTATATCAACAGCTGTGCACCTGATGTCTGTACGTGGGTATTGTATACAAATAGCATGTATCGCGTGGCCTCTGAATATGGTATACCAATCACCCATTACACTACACTGCACTACATCATAGGGACACGGGGCTCGTATCTCCGGTCACACCCATTCACCACGCCCCCTTACCTCCAGCACCACGGCCTCAAGCTCCTGCGATAACATCAGTTTGTCCACGAGGAACTTCTGCCCGTAGTCGACCACCTGGGCTATGAGGTCCCCCATCCCATCCCCAGTGATGGCCGACACTGGAACGATGGGAACATAGTCCTAAGGGAAAGGAAGGTGAGTGTGGCTACGGTCTGGCTAGTGTGCATTCTCTGCTGTACCAATGGGTGTTCAACAACACACAGGGTACACACTGTCATTGAATCAAATGTTGGTTCATGAAAGTGGATCCCACAAAAATCAACATGGAACACATCAACCCACCCCCTTTACAAAACACACATACATATACAATTAATACACATACACACCCACCCACATACATAGACACAGCTACACACATACAAAACACAACATCGCCATACATACTTCCACACACAGCTACATGTATCACTTTACCTTGCCAAATTCCACCTTCTCCCAGTACAAAGCAGCGTTTATACTCTGCTCTGCCAACTGTCCAATCACAGACTTCACCCTCTCCTGAAACTCGTCAAGTGTGTTTGGTTTTTGTTTCTTCAATGTCTCCTTCACACTTGAATGAGGGTTTCTGAACCAATCATACAACCTGTCAATCTGCAACACACAACACGTAACAAGCACACTCAAACACACACACTACAGTGATGCCTACATTTGTGTGCATGTCATTGTATGAAATAGCATTGTGTCATACATACATCTGCCTCATAGCACACAAACAAAGCCTTACACAGAATTCGACCTAAAAAGTTAGCAATACGTTCTGGCACCTATATACTGTACATGACTGGATGCCACAAGAGAGGGAATACAAACATTGATCCTGGCCACTGCGACATCATGGTGACATCATGGTGAGGCTCCTACACATAGCCTGCCATCCCTCCCTTCCACTGCTCTGATTACGTCCAAGGACATACAGATACCAACAAAGATACATAACAGCTCGTGCTGTTTTAGGACAGGGAAAGAAGTCTACTTACTCAAGACCCACATGACACACGCATATGGACGTGCTTTCGTATTTTACGAGGGCGGAAAATATTGAAGCTTCACAGAGCCGAAGCACAATGCATCATAACTATACCTTGTTCAGGGCCACCACAAAGGGTGAGTTTCCCTTCTTGAGGATGTTCAGGGACTCTATGGTCTGTCCCTCTAGGCCGTGCATGATGTCGATCACAAGGATGGCCAGGTCACACATGGATGTCCCCCTCACCCTCAGATTGCTGCAAAGAACAAGGGGTTGGAGGGATGCGCTTTAGACCTGTTACCAGATCTCACATTACTGTTTACTGTACATGCAAGCATACAAATGTGCATTTCCGTAAAACTGCATATTCTATTGACCACTATCTCTTGTTCAAATAAGTGTGCACAAATATCAGCACCTCTTTGAGATGCTGAGAAGTTTGAAGAAAAAAAAAAAGAAAAAAAACATTGCCACACTTCACCACACCCACCAGCTGCCTATTCTTCCAAGCACCACAGGGTAACCACACCCACCAGCTGCCTATTCTTCCAAGCACCACAGGTGACCACAACCACCAGCTGCCTATTCTTCCAAGTACCACAGGATTACCATACCCACCAGCTGCCTATTCTTCCAAGTACCACAGGGTAACTACACCCACCAGCTGCCTATTCTTCCTAACACCACAGGTGACCACACCCACCAGCTGCCTATTCTTCCAAGCACCACAGGTGACCACACCCACCAGCTGCCTATTCTTCCTAACACCACAGGTGACCACACCCACCAACTGCCTATTCTTCCAAGTACCACAGGGTGAACACACCCACCAGCTGCCTATTCTTCCTAGCACCACAGGGTGACCACACCCACCAGCTGCCTATTCTTCCTAACACCACAGGTGACCACACCCACCAACTGCCTATTCTTCCAAGTACCACAGGGTGAACACAACCACCAGCTGCCTATTCCTCCTAGCACCACAGGGTAACCACACCCACCAGCTGCCTATTCTTCCAAGCACCACAGGTGACCACACCCACCAGCTGCCTATTCTTCCTAACATCACAGGTGACCACACCCACCAACTGCCTATTCTTCCAAGTACCACAGGGTGACCACACCCACCAGCTGCCTATTCTTCCTAGCACCACAGGGTAACCACACCCACCAGCTGCCTATTCTTCCAAGCACCACAGGTGACCACACCCACCAACTGCCTATTCTTCCAAGTACCACAGGGTGACCACACCCACCAGCTGCCTTCTTCCTAGCAACACAGGTGACCTTCTACACTCCCTAAATTTGCTTATCCTTCACTTTGCCACTCACCCACACACACACACTCGTAAGGTCACACCTATTGGCCTCACTACAGACCGCTTGCAAGAAGCAAGCATGAGCTTCAGTGCACAGAACAAAGCAATGCAGCCAATGTACTGTGCACACTCCCCCTTCATGTGGCATGTTTATGAACAGCTATCACACAGCAGAACGTTCACAGCAATAGAGCACACTTAGGGCTAGGAGGGAGGCAACATACCTGAAGGCCTCGTGACCAGGTGTGTCGATGATCAGAAGGCCAGGGACTGTTGTCTCTGTCTTTGCAAACTAGGATAGGGTTTGGAAGAACGTCAGTGAAGGGGAGGGGAGATGTGGGATGAGGGGAGAGGAGGGGAGATGTGGGATGAGGGGAGAGGAGGGGAGATGTGGGATGAGGGGAGAGGAGGGGAGATGTGGGATGAGGGGAGAGGAGGGGTGGGTGAGGGGAGAGGATGGGAGATGTGGGATGAGGGAGAGGAGGGGAGAGGAGGGGAGATGTGGGATGGGGGAGAGGAGGGGAGATGTGGGATGAGGGGAGAGGAGGGGAGATGTGGGAGAGGGGAGAGGAGGGGAGATGTGGGATGAGGGGAGAGGAGGGGAGATGTGGGATGAGGGGGAGGAGGAGGAGGGGAGAGATGTGGGATGAGGGGAGAGGAGGGGAGATGTGGGATGAGGGGAGAGGAGGGGAGATGTGGGATGAGGGGAGAGGAGGGGAGATGTGGGATGAGGGGAGAGGAGGGGAGATGTGGGACGAGGGAAGATGTGAGATGGGGAGTGGAGATGTGACATGAGGGAAGATGTGATATTTGGGAGTGGAGAAAGAGGAGGTGAGGCTACATAAAAGTGTTTTATGACAGATTACACAGAATGTACTGATGTAGCACATACTATTGACATATAGTGCACACACACAAGTGCAGTGTACATCAGAATATGTATGCATTGCATGAAGATGTGGTACATTTTAGTAATTTATAAATAAATACATGTACTTGGTCCCTACCAGGACCCCCCCCCCCACACACACACACACACACCTCTTTGACCATTTTGGTCTGTTCCTTAATCGTATCCTTGGGAACAAAGGTTGCTCCTATCTGCTGCGTGATCCCCCCAGCTTCCCCGTCCTGCACATGGGAGTGACGGATCTTGTCCAGTATCTTGGTCTTCCCAGTGTCCACGTGACCCAGCACACAGATGACGGGGGAACGAAGCAGCTCTGGGCTTCTCTCTTCCTTGTGCTGCTGGCGACGATTCTACATGCAGGGGAGGACAATTAGAACCCTTTCTGACATGCGCACACACACTACACACAAACACACTCCCACATGCACCTTGTACATGTATGTGTTCATATCTAGACACACATATATATGCACAAATGCGTACAATGAAACACACCCATACACAGTCATCCACACAGACACACAGACACTGCCACATTCACATACATGTAACCACACACACACACACACACACACGAGCGCATGTACACACATTACACGCGCGTATGTGTGTACATGTGTGCAGGAAATTCTGAATAAAGTACAAAGGATAGCCCCTTGCATGCATCAATGCTTCTAATACATACATGGACACACACCAATGGAAACACACACCACGCACAGGTACAATATGCGTATGTGCGTCAGATGTCCTTGAATGATGTCTGGAATTCATGTCCCTTCATTATATGATTTCTGTGAGTCATACAAGTAGACAGCTTTGATCTCATTACAACATCCCACACAAAACACCCTGATCAGGTTAAAAGGCCTACCCATGTAAGAACTTGACGCAATATGATGTGATTGATGTGTCTGATTTGCCACATATAGCAAAGAATGTGCAAAACACATTACGATTCCAACTAGCATCGGATAGCGAGATTAAGACACAGTACAAACGGTTTGACGTGGGCAAGAAAATCAGATACCATGATCACAGATCACCATCCAAAATGGGCCAGAAAGCTGTTGCTAGGGAAAGCAAGGTGGTTTAGAATAGCCACTCCTTGCTTCCAGTTTTAAAAAGTGATAGATTTGATCTCCATTCTGTGAGCAGATCAAAACACACGCGAGGCGAGGTGTTGCCATGGTTTCATGTGACATTATACACACATTCAGCCTCTCACCACCTTCTCTCACTGCAGCCATTTAAACCCAGCACCAAAATAAATACAAAGATGTACATATCACAGTATGCACACAATGAGTCCGTAGTGCCACAAGCACACCTCCATCATGCCTCCACACCTCCATCATGCCTCCACACCATCATCATGCCTCCACACCTCCATCATGCCTCCACACCTCCATCATGCCTCCACACCTCCATCATGCCTCCACACCTCCATCATGCCTCCACACCTCCATCATGCCTCCACACCTCCATCATGCCTCCACACCATCATCATGCCTCCACACCTCCATCATGCCTCCACACCTCCATCATGCCTCCACACCTCCATCATGCCTCCACACCTCCATCATGCCTCCACACCTCCATCATGCCTCCACACCTCCATCATGCCTCCACACCTCCATCATGCCTCCACACCATCATCATGCCTCCACACCTCCATCATGCCTCCACACCTCCATCATGCCTCCACACCTCCACCATGCCTCCACACCATCATCATGCCTCCACACCTCCACCATGCCCTCCACACCATCATCATGCCTCCACACCTCCATCATGCCTCCACACCATCACCATGCCTCCACACCATCATCATGCCTCCACACTCACAACAGCACCATAAACACCATTGAAACGAATCTCATGCAGCCACTTGCAGAGGGACCAGAACAGCTCACTGTACATCTCCTAGCCTGCACCCAGGATCACAATGAACTCCCTCCTTCCTCCCCTCTCCCCTCCTCTCCTTCCTCCCCTCTCTTTCCTCCCCTTTCCCTCCTCTCCTCTCTTTCCTCTCCTCTCCCTCTTCCCCTATTCCAGTCCCACCACCATCATACAGCTAGACTCTCACTTGAATTCTTCTTGCAGCTTTATTGTACGTTCTCTGCTGCTCACTCAATCCCTCCTCTTCCTCCTCCTCCTCACTCTCCTCACTGGAGCTTTCACTATCGGTTTCAGTTGACTTGGATTGCTGAGCTGCAAGAGGCGTGTTTGCGTCCAGTTGCTGCCTCTGGGCAGGGCTAGGCTCCACCCCTTCCTGCTCCTTAGCCGGGCTGGAGTCCATCTTGACACCCTCTCCCTCTGTCACAACGGGCGACGCCTTCTCCTCCCCCTCACTGGTTATCTCCTCCCAGTTGTCCACTACCTGCAGTCCATGGAGGAGGAGGGGCACGGTCACATGACTGATCACATGACACTTCACAGTGGGTCAGATGTGTGTGTGTGAAGGGACAGCAGTCCCCACCCCTTTCTGCATATGTAATAAAGTGATACAGACCATGTGTGATGACGTATTTACATGTACAGTATGTACCACTGCCATCATGGGATGGTGCGATGGTGTGTACCTGCCATCATGGGATGGTGTCATGGTGGTGCACAGGATGGTGTGATGGTGTGTATACAGATACATGTATGTAATGGTGGAGAGTACCTTAGTGTCCTCTTCATTACTTGAGAGTTCATTCTGAACAAGAACAATATCGGGGAGGGAAGGAGAGAGGGAGGAAGGGGGGAAGGAGAGAGAGAGGGAAGGAGAGAGAGAGGGAAAAGAGATAGAGGGAAGGAGATGAGGGAGGGAGGGTAGGAGCCGGAGCGAGGGGAGGAGGGGAGGAGAGGGAGGGAGGAGAGAGAGGGGGGGGAAGTGAGAGGGGGAGGAGGTGAAGGAAGGGAGCGGAGGGGAGGGAGAGGGGAGGATTGTGGAGGAGGGAAGGCGGAGGAGAGGGGAAGAGGGAAGGGAGAGAGGAGAGGGAGGGGAGGGGGGAGGGAAGAGGAGAGAGGGAGGGAAGAAGAGAGGAGGGAAGAAGAGAGGGAGGAGGAGGGAAGGAGAGATGGGAGGGAGGAGGGAAGGAGAGTGAGGGAGAAGGGAAGGAAAAAAAAAGAAAGGGAGGAGGGAGGGAGGGAAAGAGAATACGTTGCTACATGTAATATAGTCCAATGAAGGAAAACTTACCTCTGAGTCACTGGCCATATCTTCAGTAAGGTTGGGTTCTTGATAATTTGCAGCAATCACACCAACCATGACAAAAAAAAAACACAAAATAAAGAACATTGAATACAGCTACCTTTGCACACTGCCACAATGCCATCACTAGTCTCCAAGACTACCCACAAACCTACGTATACTTACTGTGCCATCCAGTGCACTTGAATGGTTTGCCACGGCCTTGATATTAGTGGACCACACTTATGCTATAGTTATCAATCACATTTCCATTTCTGAATCATTAGGTCCAAACACTAATCCGTTAAACAGACATATTGGCACATAGGGAGTACACTTGTACCTCTAAACGTGGACATTTTTGGGACCTGTCCTGATAATCAAGGTGTCCTTTTTGAACTCCTAATTAAGTTGTTTGGGATCTAGAGAGGTGTCCTTATTTCAGGGAGCCCACATTAGGGGTTCCACTGTATTGGATAGCATACATATGCAGTGTGGCCAAGTATGCATTAAGCAGGGTACTCCCCCCCCCCCCCCCCCCCCCCCCCCCCCCCCCCCCCCCCCCCCCCCCCCCCCTCACGGGGAAATTGCTCAAAAAATGAAGCACAAGTGATCAATTATTGCTAAAATCTCGACTTGCATGCAAATCAGGGTAGGAAAAAACCCTGCTAATTTAGAATGATGATAGCAGGTGAAATCAGACATGCAGTTACTAACACGCACTGTACTAACTTGAAAATGACATAATTAATATTTTTTATTATGCTAGCTGATAGAACTTGAAATATGTGGTCACTTATTCTTGATTGAGAAGTAGAATAAGTGTAACAATTCCAAAACATGGGTGATTTAAGCTATCAGTGTTCGCTACATGTATGTGCCTATTTAACCAAACTACAGTAGCTAAACAACAATCAATATAGTGCTGTCCTCTGTAGTGATGTGATAGACAACTCTTAACTTCAGTCAGTTAAGTCAATTAACAAAGTTATTAAGTTAACTTGCACTTACATAGCCAGCTTGCAGTTAAGTGAGTACTTAATACAATGAGTTTACCTTAATTTATTTTCTAATTGGATATTATGAATTAGTTAAGGATTTCCAACATACAATGGTGGTACATAGACATGTTAATTATGATCACAGTGGTGTTTTGATGTGTATAAACTCTTCGTCATCCTTCTTACACTCCAATGGTTGCAGAGATTAGAATCGAAAAGCACCAGCTTGAGTGTGAAGTGATGTTAACCTCCGCGTTGTTACGTTGCCGTACATGTTAATTTGTTACCGTGTACGGCAACAAAAATGATGGTCTTTCCGAAGTTATTTATGTTCCTAAAATTAGTTTAGTGCTAAATTTTATTGATCTCTGAATCTGACACAAAAGCGCAAAGTAATCTTGCATTGTTTGTGAACAATGAAGGTTCAATGGTCATGACACATTACTGTTTCCTATCATGTATTTCAGGTTCGTAGCTCATGTACGATGTAGCAAAGTGAACAAGAGGGCGCAACGACTCAATGGCAACAATGTACTAGTACACGAATCAACAACAAGTACCATCAGTAACAGCTATGGAGTTTAATATGTTAGCCTTTGTGTACTTGTAAAAAGAGCTGAGTATCATCATCACAGTGATTGTTTATGGCTCCTATCAGCCAGTATCAGGTCCAGGGACAGTAGTTCCCATTTTCGAGGAATAGACACAATTTGTGATCGCACATACCCGGACCGTACTCGTACAATGGTGGACAATGGCGCAAGAGTGTTCATGCTGGCTGAGAAGGTGCTAAGTGCGCAACAAGGCAAGGCAAGGCACTTTTAGGTAAGTCCTCAAAAAAGACTATGCTGAAAGGAAAAGTGACCTCCAAAGTTCCAAACAAGTGGTCCAATTTCACTTGCTCAAGCAACCGATCCATGTTGTATGTTCTTAGCTAAGATAAAAACCTAGTAACTGTAAAGGGTAAGCGAAAGTCAGAATTGAGATTGAATGTGACTTCTGGCTCATCCCAATGAGTGCAGCGATGGTGATATATATATGTGTGGCGGATGAGAACGAGAACAGTTCAAATAAGGTTGTTGGACATCAATAATGATGAAGAAGAGGAGGGGAGTATGGAGGAGGGGAGTATGGAGGGGAGTACGGAGGAGGGGAGTATGGAGGAGGGGAGTATGGAGGAGGGGAGTATGGAGGAGGGAAGTATGGAGGAGGGGAGTATGGAGGAGGGGAGTATGGAGGAGGGAGTATGGAGGAGGGGAGTATGGAGGAGGGGAGTACGGAGGAGGGGAGTATGGAGGAGGGGAGTACGGAGGAGGGGAGTACGGAGGAGGGGAGTATGGAGGAGGAGTATGGAGGAGGGGAGTATGGAGGAGGGGAGTATGGAGGAGGGGGAGTAGAGGAGGGGGGAGGTATGGAGGAGGGCGGTAGGATGATGACTCCAAGAATGAAGGGAAGTTGAGAGTGAAAATAATCATTCAGAAAACGAAGACATTGAGAGATAAGAGTAATGACACTACAATGAATGAATGATATAAATGATTATTGATGATGATGATGATGATGATGATGATGATGATGATGATGATGATGACGGTGGTGGTGATGATGATGTGGATGGTGATGATGATGATGATGGTGGTGGTGATTGAGATGATGATGATGATGATGTGATGATGATGATGTATGATGATTGATGGTGATGATGACGATGACGATGATGATGATGATGATGATGATGATGGTGGTGGTGATGATGATGATGATGATGATGATGATGATGATGATGATGATGATGATGATAATAATGGTGATGTAGATGGCATAAATGAGGGAAAGGTACATAGAAACCAGCAACAGAAACTAACTAAAGGTAAGAGGAACATGTAGCAAAAGCAGCACACAGGCATAACTGTTGGTGATATACAATGGAAACACCACCTACATCCTATGGACATTAGGGTTACAGATGGTTGGAAGGAGAAACCTAAAATCACCTGGGATGACAATTTGAGCATGTACTTTTTGCTATTTTTCCTAAAACCACAGAATATTTCTGAAATAATTGAGTTCACAAACCAGAGACTTGAGAAAACAAGGCAAAGAAAACCGGCAGGCAAATACGAATTCTTCACGATTTGTTGGCTTTCTCTTGAAGAAAACACACTACCCCAACTTGTCAAGGCAGGAGTGCTGGCAATACCCCAACTTGTCAAGGCAGGAGTGCTGCCAGCTTGTCAAGGCAGGAGGAGTGCTGGCAAAATGGCTCTGTCCGGGCCTTCACATACCCTGGAAAGGACATGCGGCTAGATCGATTCAATCGAATCTTTTCAGCAATGGCTTTTTGCCAATTGATGAGGACCCAGAGTGTCCCATACACCAGATCAGTTGTTGCCAAGGGAAAGCAGAAATGTGTACACAGTTTTGCAAGAGTACAGTTACTTGTCTTCAATGAGGTTCGATCGGCTGCAATCAAACCTGGGTCAGGTCTTTGTAGTCTGCAAACCTGAATCTATTTGGTGTTGAGATCAAAGCAATCTGCTGCTGTGAAACTAATGTTATGATGAGGATTGAGCCTGTTGATTCAAAATTTGCACCCAGGAAAAAGTTTGCTATTGGAAACAAAGCAGGTAGAGCTGCGACACAACAGCTCACAGAACCATGGGAAGGAACAGATGCTTTTGCATCTGAAATAGTGTTATTGACAGCTTCCATGTGGATTTCCATTAATATATGTTGTACTGGTATTTTTAGCAATAGTGACCTACAGAATGTGGCAACTGTGTGATGTACATGTACATGTACATGTGTAGGACTATGTAGAATAGACACACGAGGACAAACTGAATGTCTGCTGAATTTTTTAAATTGGCTTTGTGAATTAACTAACTCTAAGCATAATTGTTGACTCATACAGAGAACATGCAAGTAGATTGACATATCAATAACACAATATTTTGAAATTGTTACATACTTCCTGTTGGTCCAAACCAAACAAACAAAGACAACAAGAATACAAAGCCTACAAAAATATGAATAAGTTATCAGCAGGCTGTTGTTTGGTCAATATAATTTTTAGGAGCGAGAAGTCACTTTAGAAGTGACCTTAATCACAGTACGTATGATTGAATACTACAATTACAATGAGGTTGAGAAATGACATGCACAGGTGTTATAACTAGACAGCCAGGTATCATGAACTGAGGGTGGAAAAATGAGTTGTCCACACCTTGCAAGGAGTGTTATGGAGTGTGGGAATGAACGAGTAGGGAAGAGGTTTGGGTCATCTCCACACATACAGTACACAGATCCCATTCCCATGGTCCCCCCTCCCCTCCTCCCCTCAGCTCCGCTGTTAATATGGGCATTTGATGGCTCACCAGATGGAATAGATTGCTTGTCCTCTTTGCCACCATCTGTAACTATGGATCCAAAACACAAGCATACAGTGTACACATGAATATACACATGCAGCTTAGCAGGCAATAGGACACACTCACACACACACACACACACACACACACACACACACACACACACACACACACACACACACACACACACACACACACACACACGCACGCACACCACCTGCACACACCACATTCACACATGCAAACACACACCACCTGCACATAGGCAGGAGATCAAGCACAGATTGGTTAATCGTTCATTTGCACATCCAGTGTGTGGTAACTACGGCAGGGGAAGGCCACTCCCACCACCACCCCACCTTTCATATTGAGCTTCTCCCATCTTCATGATAACATACATGCATGTACACTACTTAAACTATGCCATAGACACAAACCATAGAGTGAATCCCCTTCCATACCTTCCTAACCCTCCCTTCACACCCCAGCCCTCACTCCTCCAGAGCCCTCTCCTCCATAGCCCTCTCCTCCACACCTTCAGCTTCCTGAGCCAAATCTACTACTGCTACACATCTTACATCATCCTCATTACCAGCACATCTTACACCATCCCCATCACCAGCACATCTTACACCATCCCCATCACCAGCACATCTTACACCATCCCCATCACCAGCACATCTTACACCATCCCATCACCAGCACATCTTACACCATCCCATCACCAGCACATCTTACACCATCCCCATCACCAGCACATCTTACACCACCCCATCACCAGCACATCTTACACCATCCCATCACCAGCACATCTTACACCATCCCATCACCAGCACATCTTACACCATCCCATCACCAGCACATCTTACACCATCCCATCACCAGCACATCTTACACCACCCCATCACCAGCACATCTTACACCATCCCATCACCAGCACATCTTACACCATCCCCATCACCAGCACATCTTACACCACCCCATCACCAGCACATCTTACACCATCCCCACCACCAGCACATCTTACACCATCCCATCACCAGCACATCTTACACCACCCCCATCACCAGCACATCTTACACCACCCCCATCACCAGCACATCTTACACCATCCCATCACCAGCACATCTTACACCATCCCCATCACTAGCACACTTACACCATCACCAGCACATCTTACACCATCCCCATCACCAGCACATCTTACACCATCCCCATCACTAGCACATCTTACACCATCCCCATCACCAGCACATCTTACACCACCCCCATCACCAGCACATTTTACACCATCCCCATCACCAGCAGGGAGGTTACCCGACCTTGCACATCAGTCACTGGTTCTTGAGTGGGAGGAGCCTCTGATTGGCTGTCCTGCTGGTTACCCTTCTTCTTGGACCTCACTCGAGAACCATACTTCACCTTCTTCTTGTCTTCAGCCTCGTCATGGTGCTCTTTAGATAGAGCCGGGATGGTAACACCTGCAAAGCAATCTCATATAAGAACCAGCTGGACAATAACTCTTAATATTTTGATCACCACACACACAGGTGCAGACACAATAAGAGATCACTCAGCTAATGTCGTCTTCTAAATGTACATGTGTATATACCCCAAACACTACAACACATAAATGTATGTACAGATACACATCACAGGGCACACCGATGTACACACAAAGCCTCACACATATACATGTACTCTACACATATACATGCACACACAAACCCTCGCCTACACATACTGTACATGCACACACACAAGCGCATGCGTTACTCAAAATGTCTACCTAGTGCTTTCATTGCTTCCAGCTGGATAAGCTGCTTGGCACGCTTTTCTCGTTCTGCCTTGGTCACAGGCTTTCCCTCTCGTTTTAGTCTCTCCTTCTTCTCCTTCTCTTTCTGCTTCTTTCGTTCCTTGCGCTCTTTCTCAAGTTGAATCTTCACAGTACACAGATAATCACAATGACACATATATGCTGCACATGCACTATTACCACACACAGTGAGGACCATCTCACACACACACACACACACACACACACACACACACACACAGTGAGGACCATCACACACACACACACACACACACACACACACACACACACACACACACACACAGTGAGGACCATCACACACACACACACAGGACCATCACACACACACACACACACACACGCACACACACAGGACCATCACACACAGGACTATATCACACACACAGGACTATATCACACACACAGGACTATATCACACACACAGGACTATATCACACACACACACACACACACACACACACATACACACACACACACACACACACACACACACACACACACACACACACACACACACACACACACAGGACCATCAAACACAAACAGGACCATCACACACATTCAGGACCATCACACACACAGGGACCATCACACACACAGGAACCATCACATCACTTACTTTTTCTAATCTCAATCGCTCTGCTTCCTCCTCTCTACGTATCTTCTCCAACTCCTCCTCTTCCCTTTTCTTCTGCTCCAAACGCATTGCCTCCAGTTGTTCCTTCATCCTAAGAATGGCTGTCTTAGCAGGCTTCTTGGCCGTCTTGGCATCTTCAGCCCCCTTCTCCTTCTTCTTCTTCTTTTTCTTCTTCTTCTTGTCGTCCTTATCTTCCCCCTCCTCCTCCCCATCCTCGTCCCCAGGCTCTTCCCCCTTGTTCTCTGCACCTGTCTCTGCAGTGGGTGGGGCCACTTCAGCCTGAACTTGGGTGGGTGTAACCGTGGGCGGAGCTTGGACCAGAGCAGCAACATCCACCTTTGGAGTGGGCGGGGTCAACTCCTCTTCCAGCAATGCCTGCTTGGCCTTCTCCCTCTGCCTCTCCTTCTTTGCTGCCTTCGATGATGGTACGGAGGACGGAGCAACACCATCTTTTGCTGATGGCGCTAGTGTGGCGGGCTCTTTGGGAGCAGAGCCACTCGACGCAGTGTTGGGCTCCGATTCTGTTGGTTTGGTGGTGTCCGCGACAGCAGATGTGGGCGTGGCGGTGGTCCTGGGGAGAAGACAACCATCTTAAATAACTTGCATGTGCTTGGGACACAATGCGCTACATTCCCATGTGTTAGGATGGACGAGGAAGAGGAGAGGGTTGATGGTAAGGGCAGAGAGAGGTAAGAGTTGAAGGGACGAATAGGTTAAAGGGTGAGTGGAAGGGTTAAATGACGGGAGAAGGTTAAAGAGGAGGAGTTAAAGGGTGGGGGAGTGTTAAAAGAGAGACTTGAGGGTTAAAAAAAAAAGGTTAAAGGAGGGAGGTGAGGGTTAACCGATTATACGCGGAATTGTTATAGTAATGATGTTTATCATTTTCATACATGGTATCAGAGTCGGTCCATACTGTACCACATGGTGTGGACTGAATATTTGGGAGAGAATTTAGCCTAAATATTTGTGATCTTGTGAGGTTTTGTTTTGCAGCAGTTGTGATCGACGTGAACGCTTTTGAACCAGAGACGATCATTAGTATTGTATGTAGTTATGTAGGTAGCTGCATGGTAGAGCGTATATGTGTAGCTGTACGCTGAGTGGACTTTGTGTTGTGTGTGGGTGCATACATGGTTGTACGCTGAGTATACTTAGGGATGCGTTGGTAGCAAACGCTGAATGTACGTATATAGTAATGTGTTGATAGCCGTGTATGTATGCAATATCAGACCTTATCACGCGCTGCATCCCTCCCCCTACATGAAGACTGTAAGATATAGCTATTTAACTTTTGCAAAGAACCTGTTGGTAACAATCACACATTTACGGCCGTCTATACGTAATAACCACTGGCAATGTCGTGGAGTACATGCTGTACGGCCAGAGCTGCGCGGACGCAAATGTGCGTCTTCCGCGTATAATCGGTTAAAGGTGAATGGCAATGGCTAAAGGAGGAGGTGAATGCACATCCCAAATTCCCCCATGAGGGACACATCATTACGTAGCACCTTTGCTTTCCTTCCTGCTCTTGAGGCTGGCTTTGAGCTTTGTCTGCGATCTGCAAGCCTTCAATCTCATCAGCGATGTCATCCACCCTACAATGTGCGGTAGGAGAACGACTTCACATGCAGCACAGAGCACCACAGGAGGAGCATGGGGATGTTAACCAGTCGTGGAAACAGCTGGTTAGGTGTGCTGTAAGGTGGTCACCTAACAGATCATCTTTAGAGTTCACTATTCCCTTCCCCAGACATAACAACCTGCAGACACGAATAACTGCATAGGTTTTAACAGGTGTGACTGATAATTTCATTCACCTGACATGTATGAATTGTTTGCTCTTATCAATGATAACCCAGAAGCGGTTTCTTCATTGCAAGCTTCAGGTACCCTAAGAGTTTGGGAACCTCCCCCTTCTTGGTGAGTAGGGTATTTCTCTTAAAACACACATGTTCACAGAGATGCATGTGCTTGTGTGCGTCAAACAACGCAAACAAAAGAATTTCAAATGGCTCATCCCATAGTTTCATTTGACGCAGTAAAAGGAATTGCAGGCTACAAAGAGTGCAAGCCTTCGCAACCAGCAGTCCTGGCACTTGCAAACTTGCTACTGCATTTCCAACAATATGTTTCAACAGTTATCAGTTTTGTTTTCATGCTAAACACAGCAGGAAAAGTATGGTTATAACCAGTTATGGCAACTGAACAACTTAGCGATAACTTAGTTATAGCTGGGTTATAGCAGTTGGGATAAGCACACAAATAGTGATACAATAGTTGTACATGGACCATATCAGATTGTGGTAGTTATAGCAGAGTTATACCAAATTCTGTGGAAACTAATGTGCACTTATCCCAATTGTCATAACATACAACCGTGTCTGTCTCGCAGTGAAAATGCATGTCACTACTTTACACTGCTCCTCAAAAATACGCTGTTGGCAAAACTTGGAACACTTTAGTGAGGAAAGCATTCAGTACTGTATGGCCAATGCATGTGGAAACTGAAGTACATTCTAAGTGTTTACACAGCTCAGGGACATCTCTAGTGCTTTCAACACTGTAATCTAATTAGAGGTAAAAGGTGAACAGCGACATCTTGAGATGAATACGCTTATTTCTCACATGTGATAACAGATTTTCAGTATGTGTGAGCCGCTACTCTACTAGAAAAACAGTTGGCTGGATTTCACAACGACATTGTCTAGTACAGCTGTACACATACACGTTATCAAACCTGGTCTATCAAAGTAGTGTAAAATAGAGCCACCACGATCGCAGAATAAGCATGTCCTTTCTTGAATGAAGCATCTCTTCATGGCAAATGATTGGCCAAAATATTGCCCCCCCCCCCCCCCCCCCCCCACACACCCCTCCCCCATTCCTAAACCTGTATAAGATTGCACAGCACAGACAAGAACCCTGCCACAGTATCGATCATAACATAGCTATGTACTAGCATGCCACACTCTCTCTCATACGCACAAATAAACAACCCTAAAAATGTATTCCTCCGATGGAAAACAGGGCTTTTTAAAACATGGAATAACACACTCATCTTAGGCCCAAGATGCAAAGATAACAGAATATAGAAGCCACACGTATAACAGCAGTGCATGGTTGGGTATTAAATGAGCGCTTCAAAATATTCAAATCCTTGGACACCAAAAATTCAGGAGAATATAAACTATTTATTTAAAGTGCAAAATCAAACACACACACACACACACACACACACACACACACACACACACACACACACACACACACACACACACACACACACACACACACACACACTTATGATTGGAATGCAGATAACTCTCATAAATGCACACATGAAAAGCTGGAGAGAGACAATGGCACCATGACAACCACATTGTCTACAAACATAGTACACACTGCCTCTCTACGCTTCATCACGGAAAGTTGTGCGAACATCTCAGTCACTCCACACAAACGGTTCACCTGCAAATTACAGTATAATGTCAATTAATTTTAATTGATTGCTCCCCACCCACACACACATGCACACACACACATGTGAAAACTTGATTAGGGACAAGAATCATTCTGCATAAATCAACGCTATCCAATTATTGTTTAGTTCAGTTATGAAATTCAAACAAATTGTTAACTTTAAAAACATTGCATCCTAAAAATGGGCAGAACCTGTACTTTACCTTGAATTTATCTATATTATCACAACAGTTAAATTATGAATGCAATGATTTATGGCTATCTTATTTTTTCATAACAGTGCCTCTTTAAACGCACTGGACATGTTTAGTATATGTCACTGGAGTGTAGTGTACCCTACAGAGCTCAAACATTCAATCTCAAATGTGGACATCACAAACAAAACACTTGCGATAGCTAATAGTGCTATTTTCAGTTGTGTGATATTACAGTTCATGCAGTAAGAAATATCTCTAAACACAGCACACCAATGTCGAATTGCATCCCTACACACTCAGGGTCAGGTTTCAATTGCATCATTGGAACTGAATACGGTTTAAGTTCAAATGAATGGACAAATGCAAAGCTACTGTACTCCTATGGATAGTTCGCTTGATAGCTTAGAAACCTACTGCATGGAAATATTGGGCATCCATGAGTACTCGGGCTTAAGCAGTTTATAGAAAATGGGGAAAAAAAGTCTAAAATTCACATCGATTATTGATGAAATCAAGTTCGTATGGCAATTGCATAATTAATCCACCACATTTATGGTGATGCGTCGTTACATGTATTTCACTGAAATACATAGTGTAGGGCTGAAGAATCACAATGCAGTACATAGTGTAGGGCTGAAGAATCACAATGCAATACATAGTGTAGGGCTGACGAATCACAATGCAGTACATAGTGTAGGGCTGACGAATCACAATGCAGTACATAGTGTAGGGCTGACGAATCACAATGCAATACATAGTGTAGGGCTGAAGAATCACAATGCAGTACATAGTGTAGGGCTGACGAATCACAATGCAGTACATAGTGTAGGGCTGAAGAATCACAATGCAGTACATAGTGTAGGGCTGAAGAATCACAATGCAGTACATAGTGTAGGGCTGAAGAATCACAATGCAGTACATAGTGTAGGGCTGAAGAATCACAATGCAGTACATAGTGTAGGGCTGACGAATCACAATGCAATTTTAAAGTTAATAGAACTATTGATTTTATGTAACAATATTTATTGCCCATACATCAGGCATCAGGTACACCATCCACGACATCATTATGTACACACATCCATAACATCATCAGGTACACACGTCCACGACATCATCAGGTACACACGTCCACGACATCATCGGTACACATCCACGACATCATCGGGTATACACATCCACGACATCATCGGGTATAAACATCCACGACATCATCGGGTACACCATCCATGACATCATCAGGTACACGACCAGCCAACCCACGTAATTCCCAACATTTAGAAGAGTTACCATCTGTTACGAATCGAAATTAAGGTATGTACTCATGTATGGATATCATGTGATGCCTCTTCATCCTCTAATACCAGTGAGAAGTCAGCTGAAATAACAGCTTCATGCATTATTTCCAGTGCTACGATGCTAGTTGACACAGAGGAATAATCTTGCTGGCCAAAAACCAATTATGATGACTCCGTCAAATGATGAGGTACATATGCTGGATGTGATATGATGAGGTACATATGCTGGATGTGATATGATGAGGTACATATGCTGGATGTGATATGATGATGAGGTACATATGCTGGATGTGATATGATGAGGTACATATGCTGGATGTGATATGATGAGGTGCATATGCTGGATGTGATATGATGATGAGGTACATATGCTGGATGTGATATGATGAGGTGCATATGCTGGATGTGATATGATGAGGTGCATATGCTGGATGTGATATGATGAGGTACATATGCTGGATGTGATATGATGAGGTGCATATGCTGGATGTGATATGATGAGGTACATATGCTGGATGTGATATGATGAGGTGCATATGCTGGATGTGATATGATGAGGTGCATATGCTGGATGTGATATGATGAGGTGCATATGCTGGATGTGATATGATGAGGTACATATGCTGGATGTGATATGATGAGGTGCATATGCTGGATGTGATATGATGAGGTACATATGCTGGATGTGATATGATGAGGTGCATATGCTGGATGTGATATGATGAGGTGCATATGCTGGATGTGATATGATGAGGTACATATGCTGGATGTGATATGATGAGGTACATATGCTGGATGTGATATGATGAGGTACATATGCTGGATGTGATATGATGAGGTACATATGCTGGATGTGATATGATGAGGTGCATATGCTGGATGTGATATGATGAGGTACATATGCTGGATGTGATATGATGAGGTGCATATGCTGGATGTGATATGATGAGGTAATATGCTGGATGTGATATGATGAGGTGCATATGCTGGATGTGATATGATGAGGTACATATGCTGGATGTGATATGATGAGGTACATATGCTGGATGTGATATGATGAGGGTACATATGCTGGATGTGATATGATGAGGTGCATATGCTGGATGTGATATGATGAGGTACATATGCTGGATGTGATATGATGAGGTACATATGATGGACGTAACATGATGGGGTGCTTATACGTAACATGATGGGGTTACAGGTGGTAAAATAGACAACTCAAGAACTGACTATTTTGTATTGTCATGGAGTTGTAAGGCGCAAAATTTTTAATTAGCCATACATTTCAATGCAAGCATTTCATTTCTATTGCGCGTACTGAAAATTTTATAATATATGCACTAGGTCCCTTTTTGCGATAATGATCCCATTTACTAAACTCCAGGAGTTTTGATGAATTAGACCGTAAAAAAAATAAACAATCATGTGGCAATTTCAGCTAACTATGATTGGTGCATACTGAACATCAGAGATATACCCCATTGATACTCAACAGCTGGTAGAGATATACCCCATTGATACTCAACAGTTGGTAGAGATATACCCCATTGATATTCAACAGTTGGTAGAGATATACCCCATTGATACTCAACAGTTGGTAGAGATATACCCCATTGATACTCAACAGCTGGTAGAGATATACCCCATTGATACTCAACAGTTGGTAGAGATATACCCCATTGATACTCAACAGCTGGTAGAGATATACCCCATTGATACTCAACAGTTGGTAGAGATATACACCATTGATACTCAACAGTTGGTAGTCGAATTATGTGATTACTGTGGAAAACTTGTTTGTACACAAATACCATCAAATGCTGATCTGAAAAATAAGGACTACATGCGCATGCAATCAAGCACAAAGTAACTCCTTCCAAGGAGATGTCCCTGATTACTTGGCCACATGTGCACATCCTTCAAGGATACAAATAGACTATTTGGCCACATGTACATGTATACCAACCATTTATCATCATCTTTCTTCTTTCCTTTCTTTCCCTTCTTTCCACCTCCCGATGCCTTCTCTGCTGGCTCTGATGGCTTAGGTGGCTCTTCGGTTTCCTTGGTTACTTCGTCTTCGTCCTCCCTGTGTGATCAAAGAATCTAACCATGTGCTTAAGTTTAAACAATGTTCACCCACCCATCACCATCATCTTTCTTCTTTCCTTTCTGTCCTTTCTTTCCACCTCCAGATGCCTTCCCTGCTGGCTCTGAAGGTTTGAGTGGCTGTTCTTCATCTTCATCCTCCCTGCAGAGTAAAAACGTAACTACATACTTCAGTCAAACATCTTTACCAACCAATCGTCATCTTTCTTCTTTCCTTTCTGTCCCTTCTTTCCACCTCCAGATGCCTTCCCTGCTGGCTCTGATGGTTTGGGTGGCTGTTCTTCATCTTCATCCTCCCTGCAGAGACAAAACGTAACTACATACTTCAGTCAAACATCTTTACCAACCAATCGTCATCTTTCTTCTTTCCTTTCTGTCCCTTCTTTCCACCTCCAGATGCCTTCCCTGCTGGCTCTGATGGTTTGGGTGGCTGTTCTTCATCTTCATCCTCCCTGCAGAGACAAAACGTAACTACATACTTCAGTCAAACATCTTTACCAACCAATCGTCATCTTTCTTCTTTCCTTTCTGTCCCTTTTTTCCACCTCCAGATGCTTTCTCAGTGTCTTTTGCTGGTACCTTCAGTGGCTGCTTTTGGTCCACACCTCCAGACTCCTTGTCTTTCAACATGTCCTCCTCCTCATCCACCTCCCTGGGCACAAATGGGTTAATACAGAAAAAGGTTACTTTACACAGCCTTTGCATGCACATGTGTGCGGACACAAGATTACAAGTCTACATACTCAGAGCCATTATTTAATATCATGAAGTTATACTAGCTAGATTATTGGAGGCATTTCTGAAAGGTATTCAATCGTAAGGGTACAAAGTATGGTAAGTACCACTAGTCTAGGTAATGGTAAGGTACAAGTAGAGCTAAAGTATAAGGGCTGCACATCCATGGTGCTTCTTACGATGCTAGCTAACAACAGCAAAGAGTTCAGTCACCCTGCTGAGCTAGAGTCTTGCAACATTTGCAAATCCTCAGTATGATAATATACGTGCCCCCTCCCCCCCCCCACCCCCCCAAAGCTCACATGATAATATATGTACTCACACATTGCACACACAAACCATGGTTCATTCCTTACATGCCAGTACCCCCCCCCCCCCCCCCCCCCCCAAAAGCTCACACTATCCTCTTATTTTCAATTGCACAAGTAAATTATAACAAGTAACTTACAGGTTTCATTTGCCATTAAATAGAACAATGTAATATTGCAATAAAACACAAGAACTTACCAATCACCTTTCTTCTTTCCCTTCTTTCCAACACCAGATGTCTTTTCTGTGTCCTTCTTGGCTGCTTTTTCTGAAGACTCCTCAGTTTCCTTGGTTACATCCCCCACATCCTCCCTGTGTAGGAGTAACATATCTAACCATACACCTGAAACACATTCACAAACCAACCAATCATCGTCATCTTTCTTCTTTTTTTTCCGTCCCTTCTTTCCAGCTCCAGATGGCTTCTCCTGGTCTCCCTCCTCCCCAGTCTTTGCACCAAGGTTAAGCTCCTCCATTGTCTTAGTAACATCTTCCCTGAAAAGACCAATCAAAATTAAGCACATGAAAAACAGAAGGGTCAGCAACACAAATACAGCACCAGCCAAACATGACATTGGATAGTGATTCGACTCACGTCACATGCGTACAGAACGTGAACTCAAATACATGCAAAAATAAAGAAGACAGTGGCAATATCTCAAAGCTTATTTGTAGAAATAAATATAGGCAGTAAGTGTTGATTTTATTGATGTAAAGAATATCTTAATAAACACAGTGTATGTTGTATCAACTTACCAATCATCACCATCATCTTTCTTCTTTCCTTTTTTTCCCTTCTTTCCACCTCCAGATGCCTTCCCTGCTGGTTCTGATGGTTTAGGTGGCTCTTCGGTTTCTTTGGTTACTTCGTCTTCGTCCTCCCTGTGTGATCAAAGAATCTAACCATGTGCTTAAGTTTAAACAATGTTCACCCACCCATCACCATCATCTTTCTTCTTTCCTTTCTGTCCTTTCTTTCCACCTCCAGATGCCTTCCCTGCTGGCTCTGAAGGTTTGAGTGGCTGTTCTTCATCTTCATCCTCCCTGCAGAGTAAAAACGTAACTACATACTTCAGTCAAACATCTTTACCAACCAATCGTCATCTTTCTTCTTTCCTTTCTGTCCCTTCTTTCCACCTCCAGATGCCTTCCCTGTTTCCTTACTAGCTGGCTCTGACGGCTTAGCTACCTCTTCGGTTTCCATGGTAACCTCATCTTCATTCTCCCTGTTTAATTGGGGAATCACGGTTTGGTGCCATGTGTAAATCTTTACACCCAATGTATGCATGAAACACACACCAATGCAACACGTTGCACACAGGTATGTGACCATACACAGATGTTCTAGTTATGTACCTATTTTACATTCAGGCAAAACTAAACGAACAAGTTCATTTGGAGAGTGGTCACTAAATACCATAATCACTGGTGACAAGTGATGACTTTTATTTTCAAGTGCATATTGCCAAGAACTTTCACAATGAATGCACGTAATTTGTTTAAATTTAGCCCCTACGAGTACTGAAAAATACAACCAAGACCAAGTATGATGTGATCCACTTGAATGCCAAGCACACAAATACATTGCTACCTGTTAATGATCAACTTTTGTTGGCTGTGTTCTGCACAGGTTTGAAAAATTTCAATAAACATAATATCAAATTCCATTCTGAAGTCTATCAGACAACTGATCTGTTGACAAACTAAAGAAACACAATCTAGTCATAAGCAAATATGCAATATAAAACCCAAGGTAAAGCATTCACATCTTTTGGGTAGTGCTAAATGATGAAATACTGGCGTTATTTTGGGCACACAGAAGCTTGCGTTTGGTTTTTCGACACAGTAATTTGAAGAGAGCATATATTGGCTTTTGTGTAGCAGTCAAAAGAGAGAGGTAGCGAAGAATAGATGTGGAAAAAACTATTCAGAAAACAACTCATTGAGATTTTGAACTAGTTTTCTTTTAACATGCCACTCTTTTAAATAATTTACATGACATATTTTGTATGCACACAGAACCATATCGTTTGAACGTACCAGTCACCATCATCTTTCTTCTTTCCTTTCTTTCCCTTCTTTCCACCTCCAGATGCCTTCCCTGCTGGCTCTGATGGTTTGGGTGGCTGTTCTTCATCTTCATCCTCCCTGCAGAGTAAAAATGTAACTATATACTTCAGTCAAACATCTTTACCAACCAATCGTCATCTTTCTTCTTTCCTTTCTGTCCCTTCTTTCCACCTCCAGATGCCTTCCCTGCTGGCTCTGATGGTTTAGGTGGCTGTTCTTCATCTTCATCCTCCCTAGAGGGTCAAAACGTAACTACATACTTCAGTCAAACATCTTTACCAACCAATCGTCATCTTTCTTCTTTCCTTTCTGTCCCTTCTTTCCACCTCCAGATGCCTTCCCTGCTGGCTCTGATGGTTTAGGTGGCTGTTCTTCATCTTCATCCTCCCTAGAGGGTCAAAACGTAACTACATACTTCAGTCAAACATCTTTACCAACCAATCGTCATCTTTCTTCTTTCCTTTCTTTCCCTTCTTTCCACCTCCAGATGCCTTCCCTGCTGGCTCTGATGTCTTAGATGGCTCTTCGGTTTCCATGGTTACCTCATCTTCATCCTCCCTGCATGGACAAGTAGGAAGCACACAAAAAAGTATTCACAACTACTGCAAGATGTGTGGTCTACAATATATTCGACTCTGTTCAAAGTGGATATATGCCAAAACAATTTACAGCAGTGAAACCTAAGTGTATGACTATGCACAACTATACGTACGATTATATTTATATGACCATGATATGACTATGCACATGACCACATATGGAACGTTCTATACGAAAATGGGTCTTGTGGATTTCATTTTATAACATAAAATTTAAATCGATATATCTTCCGTAATATTAACGCTATCGGGTTCCTATTTTTAACACAACATACCACACCATTACTATATGTGAAAATCCGTTTTGGTGTCTTACACATGCGGGGTACCGACGTTACAAGGTCCGATACCCCGTAGGGTTCAAAACGGCAACATCTTCAGGTAGGAGTGTCCAAATCGGTTCAAAATAGGTACCTATGTAGAAGGGTCCTACCGCTATTGATTTGTTCTGTTCGTTAATTTTTGCTTTATCCGTTATGGAGATACAAGTGTGCAAAGAAATTGCATATTTCCTGGGCGTTACGCGCCATTAACATATTACGAGGACGTCCGCGAAGCCAGTCGTAATACGTTAATGGCGCGTAACGCCCGGGAAATATGCAATTTCTTTGCACTCTTGTATCTCCATAACGGATAAAGCAAAAATTAACGAACAGAACAAATCAATTGCGGTAGGACCCTTCTACATAGGTACCTATTTTGAACCGATTTGGACACTCCTACCTGAAGATGTGGCCGTTTTGAACCCTACGGGGTATCGGATCTTGTAACGTCGGTACCCCGCATGTGTAAGACACCAAAATGGATTTTCACATATAGTAATGGTGTGGTATGTTGTGTTAAAAATAGGAACCCGATAGCGTTAATATTACGGAAGATATATCGATTTAAATTTTATGTTATAAAATGAAATCCACAAGACCCATTTTCGTATAGAACGTTCCATATACAGTTATACATGTACATAATAAGCACCAATAACCTCCATCCATGTACAGAACTGAGAAGCAAAGCCATTAATTGCTGCTCCATTAATCGATACTTCCAGTGCATTACACGTAGGACCAAGCCATAAGCATTAGTCCATAATGCATTACCAGGCAAAATATGCCCAGCTGGGAAAAAAAAATAGTGCCAGCTGGAAATAATGATGCAACAAACTAAATATGTGCCAGCTGGAAAAATAATGATGCAATATTTGTTGTGATTGTCAATTTTTATTCAAGTGCTAGACAATGAATACAATTAGATGAGCTATTGCCAGCAGAAGTGTTAATGAATAGTTACATCACTTCCTGCTTGTGATGCTTTGACTTATTAACAGCTTATTGACACAAAAGCACAGTACAAAATCTAAGGATTTGATCCTACCAATCGTCATCTTTCTTCTTTCCTTTCTGCCCTTTCTTTCCACCTCCAGATGCCTTCCCTGCTGGCTCTGATGTTTTGGGTGGCTGTTCTTCATCTTCATCCTCCCTGCAGAGTCAAAACGTAACTACATACTTCAGTCCAACATCTTTACCAACCAATCATCATCTTTCTTCTTTCCTTTCTGTCCCTTCTTTCCACCTCCAGATGCCTTCCCTGCTGGCTCTGATGGTTTGAGTGGCTGTTCTTCATCTTCATCCTCCCTGCAGAGTAAAAACGTAACTACATACTTCAGTCGAACATCTTTACCAACCAATCGTCATCTTTCTTCTTTCCTTTCTGTCCCTTCTTTCCACCTCCAGATTCCTTCCCTGCTGGCTCCGATGGCTTAGGTGGCTCTTCGGTTACCTCATCTTCATCCTCCCTATGAAGCACACAACATTCATTGCATCATGACCACACCCATACTGATTTGCTTATAGGGCATATCAAATAACAATCTCAATCCCATAACCCAACCAACCAATCAGCATACATCTGGACACACAACACATACACCCGAAGTTTACTAGTTCTTAATGCTCATTAGTTATTCAAAGATGGGCTTGTAGTTCCAAAAACTATACCCCTTCAAACATACATCTACTGCAGCATACAATATGACCACTTGAAACAGTACCACACCCAACTCTGTTCTAGTGACAAGTGTACTAACGAATATTCTCAAGTGGAGGACCAAGCCATGCTCATGTCACTGGCAGTGCTCAAAATGGCAGGCAATTTCATGCACTGTACAATTTACATTCATGCTGGTCATGTGTTCTGCACCATTATTTAGCAGCTGTTTGTTTAAGTACTAATCAGTGTTGATAGCCAACCACATGTGAAATCATACACTTAGATTTAGTGATAAGTATGAGGTGGTTCTTTCAAAACCCACAATGTTCCTTTTAAATGTGGTTCCAGGAAAATGTAAAATGCTATCGATACCACTCAGTAGGAAAAAAAAATTAGCAAAACTCCATTGAAAACCTGTAATGCAAAATTTGGGGAAGGAGTGTTTATACAGTGGGGGTTTGGTAGGAGGCTACATCGAAACAGTCCTACATTTTGCAAATCAGCTTAGACAAGGAATGAATTTTCATATGCATTCTTTTCCTGTAGCACTACTATTAATGTACACATACTTTATGGTATGTTTCATGCTCAAAAATTCATAGTGACAAGATGAATTCTCGAGCATGTCCGAGCAAATCTGACAATTGTCCGCCCAAAGTTACTACTGGCCTGCTAAATGACCAATCAAATCTTAGTCCTTATTTTGAGCACTTGCATGATGACCTCATCCCCAGACCAAGCCATGCTTATGGTGAGACCAAGCCGGTGAGACCAAGCCATGCTTATGGTGAGACCAAGCCATGCTCATGGTGAGACCACCCCTGAGCTGCCATAATGAAATGTATTCTTAACAGCAGTAAGGTAACGGATCATACCCTCCATACATACCAGTCATCTTTCTTTTTTCCTCTCTTTCCTTTCTTCAATGTCTGGTTCTCTGGCTCCTCACCCTCCACTCTGAAAAACACACACACATCACATTAATATAATGGATCCTCCCCCCAGCCCCCCACACCTAGAAGATCTGCCTCCCCCAGCCCTTCACACGTAGAAGATCCCCCCCCCCCCCCCCCTAGCTCCCCACACAAATGTATGGCCTGTGATCTTTGTTCACAACACAAACCCCTATTCTACTCAGATGACATGAGATTTATAGATCTACCCCATTTACACCACACACCATGTTACAGCTCAAAATGATTTTGGACTAATGGAAGCACTAGGACATGTATGCTAGTTGTTAGCAGAGATACTAAGGGTGTGACCCTTTAATCACTCAAATTATCTCTCACAGTGCAATAGACTTGACTACCATGGAGCAATGTCAATCTACTGTTATAGTTATAGCCTCGACAAAAGGTTTCAGTAAGTGACGTCTATGCACTATCATAGCATATGCAATCAAACCACGCACAATACAGGTCACAGGTCAACACATCTCCCAAGTGCTGCAACTACAAGTACAGCATTATAAAATCACAAGGTGTGCGCACAATGATTCAAATCATTAGTCCAGGTGGGTTTCCCTGCGCAGACGTACACATGAACACAACAAAAGAAAAGCTCCATACAGAGAAACCATAGCGCTTAAGGATTGCCTCCACAAGAATAGGCAGTTCAGGTAACAAAAAGAAGTCCAACCTGCACACACTTGTAGCCCATCAAGGGGAAGTTGTAGCCATGCACAGGAAAGGTCAAACCCATTGGCAAGAAACACAACCAATTGCATGTGGCATAAACTGATACCTTATGCCACAGTTTAAGGGCAGATGACATCAACACCCAGCCAACCACACCCCCCCCCCCCCCCCAGGCCTTTGGGACACTTGCCTGCAGGGCATGACAACCACATACCCCAGGCCTCCAATCTACCCTGTACACCACTGCAACCACCCTACATACATGTACGTAAATGATAAATAGCGATTCTCCACAGATGTCAAAAATGGATTCCGTACGGGCTAGTACGAAGCTTAGCTACATGTAGGTTCTTTTCCCTGAACAGGCACAATGTCACCAGATTGGTTAAGTTACACTATGTGAATACTGAAGATGTGTGCTATCATGAGTAGTGGAGTGCTCCATAAGCAAACTATGCAATCTCATCTTTGGCAACATAGTTCAGGGGAAACAAAGTTTTAGTACACAAAACTTTATGTGTTTCCCCTCCACACTTTGACGCTGCATTCTAGGCATGGAACATCAGGTGCTGTTGGCAGGATTGGAAATACCACTGAGGTTCAACACTATGCGCGCACACAGGTTGCACAAGTCGGTACTAAAACATAACTGAAGTTTCTGCTCAACCATAGAGTTGCCCAATACGCCGTTGGCAAGAAGGAATAAAAGCAGCTTAAGGCATTCTGAGGCAGTCCTAAAGGTGTATCACCAAAACTTTTCCTGTTGCATAATAACATGTAATGTAACTTATACATTTAAAAGGACGGACTTAAAACATGCTGTCCGTGTCAAAACACGTCGTTGCGTGTGAAAGTTATCTTCTGCTTCAACGTATTTTGATGGGAGAAATGCTGCGATCCTTGACCATTCGACAGCACACAGCACGCGTCTAGTGAGCTAAGCTTTGTGATACACACAGCACAAGTTACTTCAGGGCGGCACAGCTTTCTATACACACAGCATCTTATGTACTTAATACCGTATACGTATTTATTACACTTACTGCACGGGTGGTTTCTTTTTCCCTTTTTGAGCTACTGAAGTATCCATGTCCTCGTTTATGGTTGCCTCTTCGTCTCCTTCGGCCCTTTATAAAGAGAAAGAATGTTACTTTCGGATGATTCTATCTCTCAAGCGGTCGCTCACCCCCTCTCATCTTGTGTCTTTCCTTTCTTCTTTCCCATACCTTCTCACACATTGGCAAATGCAAGTAACAGCCAGCACACAAAATTCCGATATCTCTATACCACGCTTCGTACCGTATGTCTTTTATTTAAAAAGTTGTCTCGTACTCAGCTCAGCGTGATGAAGTAATACTCAATCCTAAGGAGAGCTGTATTTCTTCGTTCCGCTATGGCATCACATCGCCAAATTGTTTTATGCTCTTCAAACCCCATCGCCTTAGCTTCTTTAAGTCGCCCTCCTCTCTACTAATCCTAAAATTATACAAGGGCGAGTGCGGAAGAAACAAACAAATGAACAAATGCAATGCCTGTTGATCTGACCCGTATCTCCCATTCCCATATGCACACGTGGCTTGCACTCGTGTTCATGACATTTTCCCACCGGCATGTAGCAGTAGCATACTACACCATGGCCAGTGTCATGATTTGGCATGCAGGCTGACCCAATGTACACAGCACTGATCTTTGGTCTCTGTTGATTCGGTAGCAACTGCCCACTGGCGCCTACCTCTTAGTCTGAACTATCGAGGCAACCAGTACATGCACAGTGGTTTAAAAAATAGGGCCCTGGGCGATGCAGACAGTATTATAGTGAATCAGTAATTATACACTGGTACAAAACCTATTGAATTATGTTATTAATGCGATTATTTAAAAATGGCGCTGTTTGCGGCTGGACACAATTCAGATAATTGGACATTACGGTATCTTTGAATGAAGTATATATAAATTGTCCAACCCACATTTCATGCTTTTTACAAGCGGTCATCTCTTTGAGATCATTTGTTACTTCATACACCTACCACCGCAATTACCTACGCGCACGACCTACACCATTACTCTCATAGCCGCGCATCCTTTTTATACGTCCATGTGACAGAGGCGTACTTTGATCGTGCGTAGCAAAGACAGCGACAATATTTCGAGAGTCAGCGAGTTATAAACATCAACAAGACAGATAAAAAGGTATATTTACAACAATTAGAACAAGCCACAGTTTTGTTTTAGCACGTTACGCGGAGTGTGTATTTTATGAATAATAGGTGTGGTTTAAATGGAGCATCACCACATACATGTACATGTAAACAAAGTTCAGGAGGTGTGTGGACGCTTGCTTGTGGCACATACTGACCTAGGGATAAGAAATCAAGGCGGTCATACCAATGCACAGAGTTTGCAGATTTACACTCAGTATTTGGCATTGATACTCCAATGATGCTGTCAACATTCCCCCACTCAAATTCTAGCACAAATGCCAACACTCTCACTACACAGTTAGTACAATCCCTTATGAGTGGGAGAAACACACTGCTGAGGAATACAAGGTTTGACAGATTAGCAACATGTCTGAACAAGTTGATACATGTATGTGTATCTATATTTATCTTTATTCAGATCTGCAATCCCACATCACCACATGCCATACATGTGAATCTCACTTCCACACCAGGGCATCCAGCAAAAAACAGTCATCATAAAATTGTTTCCAAAATTAGGAAGATAGCCCACCAATGCTATATTCACTATATCATCAGACATTTTCAACCCTGCTATCATAGAACAATTGCAATGTCCTATCTGCTTAAATATACCGTGTCAACCTCTGGAGCTATCATGTAGAGCACTGGTTTGTACTGATTGCTTAGTCCATTAGTTCCTGCTCTTTAACTGCAGTGAGGTGAAGTGCCTTGCTGCTTCAGGGAGTCACCAATACAACCACAACACTAAAGCCAGCACCACCCTTGATCCAGACATTATTGAAGGACATAATGGTGAAATGTGTGAGGTGCAAGAGGGATGTTAGGGCAGGTGACTATGATACGCATGAGTGCAGTTCACCACCTACCAAAGTGGAGGTGAAGATGGCATCAAGGATCCTGAAAAGACTGGTTTCCACCAGTCCAGAGCAATACCACGGTTCATGGGAAACTTCAGAGCTTCTTTCCCCGATTTCACCGAAAATGCATCTATTGGAGGACCATATAATCCCTTGGGCAGGGCAAAGGAATGGCATGTCGGATTTGGCCTCTTGGAGAACAAGGGGCCGAATCAATACATGCCTGTTTCAACAGGCTACAAAGGACCTACCATTTTATGCCAGATAAGGTTAAGCAGTTGCTTTCAATTATGAAAGAAAAACTTCTAAACGTCAGACGATACTCCCGCGCCTAACTTTTAGTATGTTTGATCGCTGTCAAAAAATCGTGGCTACAAACCAATGCTAATATCTATTAGTAACTTTAGTTCCCTTTACGAACAAACCTTTATGTCTGCTTTCTGATTGTCGCAGGCGTGGAGAATCGCTTCTGTATCGAAGAGGCATGCAAAGACTAACCCGCTTTCAAGGCTCATAGCTTGCCGTAGCAAGTTGACTGGTTTGCAACACAACTAGAAACAAGGTGTTCCTTTCCTGTAGGGTGTTAAAATGGCGATTAGCCCATCGCGAGTTTGAGTGAGCTCACGTTCCAAAGGTCTTCGGTTGTCACGGTCGTTATTAAGGGCATGACATCATCATTTCGGAACTAACATTGGGCCGCAAACAGCAGTGCGGTATTCTAGATTATAAAGCGGCAGCCTATGGTGCTAATGCCGAATAGTAGTATGTATTCATGCATCTCATATGGTCCACATGGTTCTACTTTTGACTAGCCACGAGCTTAAACATGGTACAACAAGAAATTATTATTTTTTTAAATTAAGAATTCAATGTTACAAACACTATAAATATAGTACCATTGGAAAGAGGAGACAAAATGCTATGTATATTGATCGTCATAACTCCTTCCTTAATGGTTCACAGCATAATGTAATATAGATTGCAATTAGGTGAAAAATGTCCTCATTAATGCATTGGATGACTTTCACTTATTAACCATTAACAATATAGAATATTTTTTTTGAAGATTATTGTGCTACAAGGTATTACAAAATTAATGATAAACATAAATATATCAAACTCAGATGTCGGGGTCCTAACACACTGTCACTGTGCAGTGGTACATGTGTAGTAGTCAGAAGATCAATTTGCCAGTTTATATAAGTAAAATGCTGAAATGCTTTTCAAAAACACACACACACATATCCAGCTGCTAACACCAAGAACACAAAATACAACAGATTCAATATGAAACACACAAATGCACATGTACACACACACACACACACACACACACACACACACACACACACACACACACACACACACACAAGGTGCACATTTCATTTTCCAGTTCAGGCCAATAGGGCTACACAGTAGGAGCTGAGCAAGATGGAGCGTGAGTTGGCTGATCAGAGACAGGGTGAGGTGGCCATACAGATCAGCTGCCACATTTGAGTTAGATGAATGGCGAAGACACCCCCGTAAGATTTAAAAATAAATTTGAGTTATCACACTGACAAACACATGTACATGCACACACATCCATAAACACACACACTCACACACACACACACACACACACACACTAACGCACACACACACATCACATTTTCCTGGTCCACATAGTAAGTAGGGATGTGTGTTCAAAACTGACTGCATTTGCTATTCTATACATGTTCGGATAAAGTGTAATATTGAATCTCTATACACTGCAGTTGTAAGCAAGTCATTTTAAGTTTAGTCTTAGTTACCAGGACCATCATATTCATATTCATTTTCGCGCTCGTTTCGCGCCAATGATTTGGGCAAATTGCGCTCCGCTCAATGTATGGGGAGGCGCGGATTATTACATTGGCGCGAATCAAGCGGGAAAACGTGCACGTAGTTTATTCAACTGTATCTCCGTAACAGATGGCATAAAAATTAACGAACAGAACAAATCGATAGGTATAGGACCTCTCTACCTACATACCGAATTTGAAGCGATTTCATTACTCCTACAGAAAGTTATGGCGGGTTTGAACCCGGTGGGGTATCGAACGTTGCAATACTGGCAAGGAGCAAGTGCAAGATCCCAAAAAGTATTTTACCATAGAGAAATGGTGTAATATGAAGTGCTGAAAATAGGAAGACGATAGCGTTAACCCTTCGGAAGTTATAGCATTTCAAACGTAAGGCATTTTTATTATGCTTTTTTATAATACACGCTAGGTCCCTTTTCTCGGAACTTTCCCAAATGTACAAAATATTTTGCATTCAAAGCATGCCAGCATTGCTCATTGCATGTGTCTCTCTGTAGCAAGCAGTGTGTGCCAGTGCTTGTGTGTGGTATCAGTGTATTGCTAATTGCATGTGTCTTTGCCTAGTGACTGCTCATTATGTGTCCCGCTGCATATTGATAATTTCATGTGCCTTTGCAAAGCTAGTTTAGTGTGCTTCTGCTTTGGAAGTTATTCTGTCAGTGCATTGCAAGTTGTGTGTGCCTCTGCATAGCAATGGCTCATTATGTGTCCCTCTGCATAGCAATGGCTCATTATGTGTCCCTCTGCATAGCAATGGCTTATTATGTGTCTCTCTGCATAGCAATGGCTCATTATGTGTCCCTCTGCATAGCAATTGCTCATTATGTGTGCCTCTGCATTGCAAGTTGTGCTTGCCTCAGTCTGCATTTGCAAGTGGTATATGTCTCTACACTGCAATGTGTGTGTCAGGTTATACTGGGATATATAAAATTGTGCTTACTCCCCCACAATCAAGATCAATTGATTTTAGCAGTGGTTTCTGAATATGATATGGAGAGAGTAAGAAATGGCAATGTTCACATATCCATCATATCCATTGTAACTAGCAACTCAAGGTTAATGCTTAACTGATAGAGTTCTGTACTGAGAGCTACTGTGAGATGCATAATTGTGGACATAGCACATTACCTAAATATATTCGCATTAAAAGATTTGCATCCGAGTAATTGCACATCATTTATAGTAAACTATGACCTTAAGTACATTTGTATGTAAGCACACAGTGGTTAGCCATTTTTGGCCAAAAACCACAACAGATAGTAGGAAAATAGTAATATACGAAAATGACACATGCAAATGATGAATACAAGGTGGCTGCATAATTGTTTTATGAAATTTGTAAGTTGGTCTCTCCCACTCCTACCCAGAAGGTTTTGTTTGGATGATTGAAGACCATCTTTTCTCCATCATGTTGGAGTCTTCCTCTCCCGCCAACAGAGCTCGCCTCCTGTCAGTGGCAGCCCCTCATTCTTCCTCATGGCTATCAGTGGTCCCTTTCACAGGTTTGGGCTTACACCTGGAGTCCAATGAATACCAGATGGCCAAAAATGGTGGCTGGGGCTGAACACTTCAGGTTGATCCATGTGCCCTTCTGCCCCGATATTGCCCTTGATCCCCTTGGTCATCATGCTGTGATCTGCAGGCATGGGGGAGATGTTGTGATATGCCATAATCGTCAAAGGGATGAGGCATTCGACCTCTGTTGTTGTGCCCATCTGAGCATTAGGTTAGAGAATGGCCATGGACTCACTAGAGACCTTGATCACACCAGACCTGCAGACATTCTCATTGCTGGATGGGACAGAGGGAGACCTTCAGCACTGGATATCACCATCACATCACAGCCATCTTGGGTGAGTCGTGTCACCAGGCTGGTGCAGAAGCCCTTGCAGCAGAGGCATGTAAGCTCCACTCCAATGGACCTGAATGCCAGGAGTTGGGCTGGTCCTGCATTCCATTGCCGGTGGAGACATATGGCAATTGGGGCAAGGAGGCTCAGGATAGACTGGCATCCCACCTGGCCATTCACCAGTCCTCCCCATAGTCATCAGTGCTGGCCGAGATTTATGCCGGTTGAATATGGTTCTGATCTGCTTCATTGCTAGAGCCATCCTGACCAGGGAGCTCCCGCCCTCCTAACTGCTTCTGTTTGTGCCTTTGGTGTATGTTTGTTGTACTTATTTATCCCACTATTAATAATAGGAAATAGTAATAATAATAAACCATGGCGTTATCTTGAGACACTTTTAGGTTCTCATTTTCCATGTTTATTTCCATTTATGGCCCAAAAGGTTCTTGTATAGGTAAATGAAAGTGTTATTTATTAGTTTGGAATTAGTAAAAGTATTAAATGAAGTGCCAGAAACAGTCAGATGGTTGTGTGGTTGTAATTTTACCTTTTCCCCACTGGCAGCTGATGCCAGACACATTTCGTAAAATGGCTATCACAGCCTTGATCCAAACTGTACTACAATACCAGGGTTGAAAATGGTTGGTATGCATGAGTCATGACTTCCGTTGCTGTGACGTGTGGGGTATGCATACAAGACTAATCGAACCTATAATAGTATAACACGACCCATTGGTAGCTACTTGAATTTGTATGGTTTGTGAATTCCAAGATTCTGCGTGACACTCAGCCAATAAAACACGTTTTCAGCCAATAGCAATGTATCGAAATTACATGGCGAAAGAGGGGAATTTTTTTCCATCCGAGACAGAATCTTGTATAACAAAAATACCATCGGGGTGCACACTTGAATTTGACTGGTTTGTGAATGACTGGCTATAGGCTAAAAGCGTGTCTTATTCGTTGAGTGTCACGCACAACACTTGGCATTCAAAAATCATACAATTTCAGGTAGCTACAAGTCGGGAAAAAAATTACAAGATTCAATCTCGGATGAAAAAGATTCACTTGTTGTCAGGAAACCACGAGGTGTGAAAACCTATTTAATTCTATCAATTTCAATAGGCTGAAAACATATTTTATTCGTTGACTGTCACCCACAATGATGGCATTCACAAATCCTATAAATTCAGGTAGCTACCAACAGGGAGTAAATTACAAGATTCAATCACAGATTTAAAAGATTTGCCTCTTATCAGAAACCACAAGGTGTGAAAATACATGTAATTCCACTACCGCTGTAGGCAGAATTTGCTGAGTGTCATAGCATTCACAGATCATACAAATTCAGGTAGCTATTAATGGGAAGTAAATGACAAGATTCGATCCCGGATGAAAAAGATTTGCCTCATTCTTATTAGGAAACCATGAGGTGTGAAAATGGACGTAATTCAAATACACTGCTTATAGGCTGAAAAAGTGATTTATTTGCTGAGTGTCACCAACAGTCACAAATCATAGAAGTTCAGGTACCTACCAATAAGGAATAAATTACAAGATTCGTCTCTTATTAGGAAACCATGAGGTGTACTAGTTTTGAACCGCACAGCGTAAATAGCGGGGTGGCGGAAGCAATTAGGCAAGGGTCATGCTTGGGCGTGGCCATGAAAAATTACTAAATCGATAGCCGCCGTACTTCTTAGTGTAGTATTGTGCAATTATGCAATTACATAGTGCATACAACAAAATTACAAATTTAAATTTACCAAACACAATTAGAATTTACCAAAAACATGCATTCTATGTTCACATCCACAAACAAAGTCATTCGCAATTGTAGATAAATCAACGGCATCCAGCTGCTCTTTGTAGATGTTTAGTATCATAAGATATTTCAGTCTTTGTTGCATCATTATACTCCGCAAATAGCTCTTAATCCGTCTCATTGAAGAAAATAACCTGCATTGGTGGCTGGGATTAAAAGAATAAGACGAGCCAGGAGTAACACTTGGCTAAAAAAAGTCATGTTGAACTCATGATAGACTTCTTAGGTATGTTAAAGTATCCTGCAAAGTAAAATCAGATTGAGCATTAATGCTTGTTGCAAAGATCTGCAATTGGCAACGAAGATCATACAAGTTTATATTATCTTTATAGAAAGAAACCACTTCGCTCAATTCTATTGAATAGTCTTTTTGATTAGTAGCATTCAATAAACTTGCTTCAAGATTCCGATAAATGGTGTAGCCTGGTTGATCAAAGCGATATTGGATGCTGTTAATGGCTAGATCAATGGCTTCAAAGTATTTCACTCAATAGTGCTCCTCAACAGTAGGGCTGTGATAGGACTGCCCATTGCCATCATCATATTGAATTGGAGCATTTCTCTTTCTTGGCAGTACAGGACCATCTACTCCAGTGTGTTCAATCACTTTGGTTAATAATTCAAAGAATAGATGAAACATTTCTTCACTTCTCATACCTTTTAAGGTTAAAATAGTTAACCCTGCAAGATGTTGACCCTCAGCAGCAGATAAAGACTGCTTTTGCAATGTTTTACTCAAATTATCTGTAATACATAGTATCCTTTCCATAGTTGAAGCCCAAAAATAAAATCAAACTTAGTCGTTTGAGTTTTTACACCAATGATCCGCCCTTTAACATCAGAATCTAAATGTGTTTCAAGGCACTGTTCCCAAAGTTCCTTTAAAATGTTAAGGATGCTGTCTACCGACTCTCCACGAACAGTCCAATTGGTGGCGCAGAATTTTTTAATAGATCCGTCGAAATCACTTGCACTATCCTCAGTGGACAGCTCATTCTTAATCCAGTCAAATGCTGCATTTCTTTTTGGAAAGAACTTAATAAGTCTTGTAATTTCATAAGCAGTGCCAAGTGCATCTTGGCAAGTCTTCGACTGTTTAATAGCATCACTTACAGCTTGAATGTCCATATCAGTGCGTGTAGAGCACTCGGCTTTCTTCTGCAGTGATTTGTGCTGAAACACCATTCCTGTGTCCACTCATATTGGAAGCCCCGTCATAGCACTGTCCTGTCGTTGGCAGTTGAACACACTGAGATTCATCCTTAAAAGGGTGTCCTTGATAGCATGTACAAGAGTACAAGACTATCTGAGGTTATATCTTCCACTTCATATAGCCTAATAAAGTATTCATGATCTTGTTTATCCAGCGACTACAAATAGTAAATTGCTCCTTATTAGCCACATCTGTGCATTCATCAGCCATAATGGTGAACCAGCCACTTTCTTTAATATCTCTGCTCAGCTTACGAAGAATATGGGATGACATAATCTTTAGGCATTCATTTTGAATATCGTGCGACGTATACTTGTTAGTTTTTTTTTTGCAACCCAGGTTTTGAGATCAGGACACTGTTGGGAGAGCAGTGCACCAAAATTGCTATCCTCGTCCACAACATTCCGTAAAGGCAAGCCTTGTCGTGCCAGAAATCTGATGTTTTCAAGAATGTTTAAAAACATTGCTCTATTCATTTTTTTCTGTTCTAGATGTTCATGGTTCAATAGCTCACCTATATCAGCACTTTGCTTTGGTGCAACAATAATGGCCTCAACAGCTTCAAGGTGGGTTTACTTTGTTGGTGACTGCGAAAAGAGCATGTTGCCTCCTTCCAGTTTGTAAATCCGTTAATAGTGAATGATGAATCCCTATTAGTGCTGCTCAAAAACTTGCCTTCATTGTCAGCTTGCATGCAAACGTGGCAAAATTTCGGTCGATGTTGTAGTGTAACCATGGAAACTGCTGGTATCATTCTGCTCTAAATGCCCTTTCTACCTTCTTCGATCAGAACATGTCCTTCGGTAAAATCAATGTAAAAACTGGCGGCTGGAACTTCTCGGGAATACCCTTGGTAGCAATTTGGTAATCTCACGCACGAGGAGAGAATTAATATGTTTTAATAAATGTTAGATACGGCGAGCGATCCTCGTCTTTATGTGTTTATACATAAACAGCAACATACATAGACCTGCTTAGGCTGAAAATACATTTAAGAAAAAAATATTTTTAAGCTCGGTATTAAGATTTGTCCGGCAAAAGCCGGACCTGCCCCCCCCCCCCCCCCCCCCCCCCCCCCCGCGGTTCCGCCTCCCCTGAATAAAGCTCTTCCCGCGTAAATTCTGTGATGTCTACTCCAGCATTGTGTGCACTCATCCGCTCACTGATGTGCATTTCTAAGATATGCATTTTAACTGTCGACTGATGCTCGTATGGAATCTACTGTAACAAAAACCACCACTGATGTGTTAGTATTGGCAATGCATGTTCTGAACATACTAACTGCACTCTTTTCCTGTTCAGTTATACAATTCTTATTTTATAAGTTGTGACACTGAGAAAACAATAAAAAGCTCTCTTGTATTTCTTGCAGAGAACAGTTGCTTCCTCAACCAATTGTGGTGAGTGCTCCTGTGCAGTGTCACTGAGGGATGTGCACAGTATGTGTATGTTGAGCCTGAAAGAGAAGGTTGTATTTCAAAATTAAGCTGTTTAATTTGTTTCATTTTACCTGCAATGACTTTTTTACATGGTTGCCAATGAATGCTCCACTGTGATATTGTTGGCGTTGTACATTTAGAGACTGGAGAGCTGTTTCCACCCCCTTCACAAATGGTCCCTCAAACACTGCAAACCCTTTTTGCAGCTTCAGATTCACATCAGAAATCCTTTGTTCCTACATGCAATAGGTATGTGCTTTAAAATAAAATGCAAAAAACTGGTAATGGAGATTTCATGCTAAGCAAAACCCATCAATACTATTTTCAGGTACAGGCACAGCTCTCCATCTGCAACAAGCAGTACTCTGATCTTGTGTGTTGGACTACATGCAGTATTCATATGGAGCGCATACATGCTGATTCAGAGTTCATGGAGTCAATTCGACCAAAGTTAACTCGCTTCTTTACGGAGTATATTTTCCCAGAATTATTAACTAACAAATTGAAGTTGACAGGCACACCATATGACCCTCACTCACAGGATGCTGATGACAGTGATGGTGATGAAGGCAATTTTTGCATTTGCCATGAGACTGTTTATGGAGATATGGTTGCATGTGTAAGTGGCCAAGATTTGGCAGCGTTAGTAGCTTAATATTGGATTAACACAAGTACACGAACAACTGACAAAATAAGTGTAAGCTAGGCTATATATGTGTCGAATAATGTCACACGACCACTGTACAGTGCGCAGGTGCCAGTTATTGACGATCGTTACACATGTGATGGTCCAGATTGCCCATATCAATGGTTTCATTTTCAGTGTGTTGGGCTCAGTAAAGAACCTCCTGGTGAATGGTACTGTGGTGATTGCAAGTATACTAATTCATCTAACTTCATTTGCAATTATAGTGTGAGTTTCATGAGCAAGTCAAATTTAAACTGTTATTGATGTAACAATGACATGCTAACTTATTAAACAATTGTTTGGGAAAGATTGGTTAAAGCAGCAGTTACCAAGAGTATTTTGTCAATGGTAGTAACACCTACACATGCATCAGATGGTCTCTTTATCAAAGTTATTGGTAGCATATATTGAAGAATCTTGTACTTCTTTCGTAATTGTATGGATCCGAACATGCCAGTCTTCTAGATGTCTCAACTTCGGCTCATGAAAGTTGACTCTTTCCCTTTGTGAAAGCAGGGATATCTATTTTTGCTCCACGTACTGCCAGATCATCATGAAAATTAAATCCATGGTCTGCAAGAACATCACCAAACTCAATGTGGTCCAGAAACCCACATCTCTGTGTGATCACCTTGTCGGACACATGCCCAGTCCATGCTTTTGAAATGAAGGGGATGTCCCCTGTAGGTGCAATGGCAATAAATACCTTTAGTGTGTTATGTTTAATTTGAATAAGTAGCAGCTTTTGCGCCAAATGATAGAGGTTGCTCAGTAAATATCTTGAAGCAGTCAATAATACATTTAACATTTTTGAAATTCTTCTCAAATGCTTCTGGCATATTGTTTCTCAGTGCATGTATTCGTGTCTGGCCATGTAACAAGTGGCTGAAGATTTTGATACATTGTATCAAGCCATGAATGGAATATGCATGATACAGGGACCTGCTATCCAATTGAAATCTACTCGCAAGATAATCCATTGGTGTATGTAAGCGGAGATGGACCAATGAAGCAAAAAAAGTAGTCAATGTCTGGGATACCATTGTGATAAGGCTTTAGAAGATTGTACAATTTTAGAAAAAGGTCATATGTTGGTAAACCAGTATAGAAACATGTTTTTGTGTCATCATTAATTTTATATTTGCTATTGATATTTGCTCCAAATGTTAACCCTTGAAGGGCAGAAATGGACTTGCTAAGAGATACTAAGAGGTGCTGGTTCTGGACAATGAGTGATGAATGAGTGATAGATGTCTGAGTGATACTAATGCTTAGCTGAGAATTCTGTGCATGCAACTCATTGGTCTGTGTTTGTAAGTGCTTATTCTGGAAATCCAAGTACGAATTTTGTACCGCAAGCTCTCTTATTTGTTCCAATAACTCTCTGTTGAGCGTTTCTAAACCTTCACATTTTTCTTCAAGCTGAGATATAGCATTCATGGTAACACCTCTTCTGCTCTCACCACTATTCTCGTCAGTCACGTGTACCACTTGGCTGCTCTCATTACTGTCCTCAGTAGTCACCTCTCTTCTGCTTTCATCACTACTCTCTGCCATAATCTCTCTAACCTCTCTTCTGCTCTCATCACTATTCTCGACAGCTACACGTACCACTTGTCTGCATGGTCTCATTTCTGTTTTCAGTAGTAGCCTCCTCACTAATCCCAGTAGTTAACTCTCTTCTGCCATTTTCCTGTTCAATCCTGGCCTGTTTATTTACGAGAAGTGCTTCTGCGTTATCAGAATGTTTCCTACGGCGATTAACAAGTCTTGAATGCCGATCCAAATTGCTTGAAGTAGTAAACATTTGCCCACGAAAGAGACAAATGGAAGGGGCATAGTCGGGATGGGAAGCATCGTTTAATGGTTGTCCTGAAGCAAAAAGACTTTTGAAAGAAATTGTGCCATTGATTAATATAATCTTACCAGTAACAAAGTGGTCGCTACAAACGCGACTATATTCCGTTGGAGACCAATGTTTTCGGTTTAGAGCCGCAACCCATATCTGTTCTCTGTCCTTGTCGGCCGAAAAAGGATAGAATTTCTTATTTCCCTCCTTGCTATAGCGATTCTTGCAATCTACTACAGCACACGTGCACACGTATATGTGGCATGGTTCCAACTTCCAGCAGACAACTTAAAAATTTGCCCACCAAAATGGCGACCAACAAAAAGTACTGTAGAGATCAAGTTAAATACTATGATTCATATAAAAGATTCGTATAACGTTTCGTATTTTTAACAACTTATCCGTTTGTACGCAATCTTTTTAAAGATGATGATAAATAGCATACGTAACTTACACAGCATGTTTTCTGGACATTAAATGATAAGCAGAGCAGCTAAACAGTTCTACTAACTACTTGAATTTAGATGGTAGCGTCGTGGTTCGACCACAACGCGTTGTGCGTATTGCTATATTAAAGCAATTAGCTACCTGATCGGGTAGTCGGGACGACTCCTCTCCGTATTTTTCTTCGCTTTCCACATCATCCAGTTCCTCGATCTCTGTCCACTGTTCGCCATTATCATCTTAATCTATGGTTCCTTCAATCATGTCATCTCTTTTCCTTTTAGAACTGACTTCTACTACTGTCTGTTCAATTAATCCGGCAACTGCGGCATCCTTTGATCGCCCGCCCGAAATTCAAATTCAATAAATAGGATTCGCTCGAATTCAATGAATAGCATTTCGCTCGAATACGGATTCGTATTTTTTCGGATTCGTATATTTTAATAAATGAATTCGTATCTACAATTCGCAAAAATAATGGTTTGGCTAATTTTAATGATTCGAATTCGTAATTAACTTGATCTTTACAGTAAGGATATTCATATAATAAACCTGGGCAACGGTAACTATATTCATAGATAATGGTTCGCGCCGCAACGGTCTATAAGGCTCTGAATTTGTAATTAGTCCCTTTTCGCGGAAACGATCCCGTTCCCAAATGCCAAAATACCGTAATGTTTCAACGTGTTCTAATTAGCAATCTAATGTCCATCTCCATGACGTGTAAGATTTTCTTTGTTGTTCGACATTTATTAAAATTCTCTCGCTTGCCAATTAAAATTAACATGGTGCATAGATTAAGCAGCTAAATTGCACGTAAAGAAAATGCAATCACCAGTATGAACGTACATGTATCTAGTTGGGGCGTATAATTATAAGCATCTCTTGTTTAAGTGAACGATATGGATGATGGCAATCCAGAATCAATTTTTTCCATCTGCACATCATAGTTATTGCTTATTACTGACATGCATGCGTACGCTTCCCTTGGCCTGCGATGCAGCGTCTGCGGAGCTCATGTGATAATCCTTCCACTTGTTAGAGACCATAATGTACACCTTTGAAAGGTGTACATTATGGAGTTTGGGATCAGAAAACATCCAAGTACAGCGGTAGCACTAAGTACAATGACTAGCACCTGCGAGCCAGTCTGAAATACAGAGCCGAGTGAGGCAGTTCCAAAATAGGTGAGAATGAATGCAGTCCAAATGACAACGAGTGTGCTTGCTGTGATGCTGACGAACTTCGTTTCATTGAAGCCTGCAGGAACTTTTCTGGTTCTAAAGGCAAAGTACACGGTGAGGATAAGTATGACTGCGTTGTACCCAAGAGTGATGGACAGGCCAATGTACGGGTTTTCAGAGCACTTAATCTCTCCGCTTTGAGGACTGTAGATGAACTCGACGTTGGGGCGCTCCAAGGCAAGCCATAACGTCGATATGATGACCTGAACGAATAACAGAACCAATGCAACGATCACTTGACTGAAAGGGCTAGTAAACATCGGAGTGATTGTGGAAACCTGCCTGTTAAATATTCTGTGAATTCTGATCACCCTCACTAATATTGGGATGAAGCAGGCAGAATAACTGAAACCTATCCCAAAACGCCTTATAGCACAGAACGCGGGTGATGGTGCGGCGATGAAGACGAATGGCATAGAGTAGCACAGGAACAGTCCAACAAACAGTAGCGCCATGAGCTCTCGACTAGATGCCTTTACCACTTTGTGGTTCACGTTTATGAGCATGATGCAACCAAGGATCGTTGATAGTACTAATCCGAGCGTGGCTATTGTTATAGAAATGACGCTCCACGGGTTGGAAAAAAACTCGTAATTAATTGCTATCTGAGTGCAACCGTCTTTGTTACTGCTTGCCTTCGTTCCGGCCGCACAATGTTGGCAAACCTTGCCATCGCTATACGGGTTAGCTCCTGTGCAGGGACTGCACGTCCAACAGCAGCTGCTACTGGTATCGGATACTCTCCGCTATTGCACGGAGCACTGCAAAATGACCGAATACTTTCGTTTATCTGATTCCACACAACAGGTGTCGATAGGGTGAGAGCTGGGAGTTGACCGTAGACCCACTCTCCAACGGGAGTGACCACACTTCTCTGTAGATTTTCCACCTTATATTCTGCCGGGACATCTCCGTTTCGGTCAAAACTGACCATGCCCTCGGTATCTCTTTCGAAAGTGACGTTGAGAAGATGTTGAATCAGAAGGTCTCCGTCCAGAGTGACGGCGTTAAATCTACCTTTGGCGAGTGCAGCACTGCATAACCCGGCGCTCCCGTTACACACTCGTCTTTGCATATTCTGTACCCCGTAGCGTAGGCAATTGTGTACACCGCATCGAATACGTGTGCCAAATAGAGAATATCCTCATTATAACCGGTTGCTAGGCTCTGATGGGCAGTGTCGCATAGGAGTGATGTGTTTGTGCCGTTTAAGGAGCAGTTGAAGTGGGCCTCCCAGTACTCGCTGAACCACGGGTTGTCCGTGTGGTCATTGATGTGAAGGTTTGTGAAATAGGCATTGAAGTTGTCGTTGTCAATTTCTTCGGAAACAAGACTACGAGGTTGCGCGCTGTTTGCAGACGCTGGGTGCTTAGGGAGTCCGTCCACGCGTCTGTTCCAACCCAAATGAACTCTTTAGTGAACGTCGGATCTGTCTCTCTTCTCCGCTCGATGGCGTCCAGAAGCCCATATAGTGTCTCAACCTGTGCAAAGGCTACTACCACCGTTGCATTTATCACGTAAGGCTGCATCAGTTTGTCCACGGCTTTATCGTAGTCTTGCGTGGTCGCCCCGGGGTAAGGTATCTCTATGACGTTGTTATCAGCTATGCAGCGACCGAGGGTTTCGTTCTTGTACTTTTCAAGGAACGCGCTCATCCCGTCCCTCCCGTAAACGTCGCCCGATTGGATCGCCGCTACGTATGTCCAGTTGAAATAGCTCACTATATCAGTCAAGGCCATTGCCTCATACGTATCAGAGGGTGCCGTACGGAGAAAATATTTGAACTGAGTCTTGTCGCTCAGCGCAGAGTCGGTGGCTGAGAACGAAACGAAAGGTAAGCGGAACAAACCCAGCAGTTGAGCGATTGGTATGGTAACGGCGCTTGAAAATTCGCCGATCATAGTAGAAATGCCGAATCCCTTTTGTGGCGTCCTCAACGTGAGGAGGTCGAGAGTTTCGTCCAAAGCAAAATTGACTACAGAACACGAGTCATGGATTTCAAAGCCGAATTTCACTCCGGGAACAAAGTCTGATCTGTTATTGATCGTCTCGACAACGTACGCTATTGCCTCTGAATATATAATCCCAAGGCTGTTGATCGAACCACAGGCGCCGTTGAGCGATGTGTGTATGGGCAGGACGGCTCCTATCATGACTACATCCGACGACACGTCCACGTAACGAGTGTCTGCAGCTCTTCTTCCTTCTATCAACACAGTAAGAGCTATCAGCGTCACTCGCACAGCTAGGCTCGCAGCTGCTGCCATTTCTACATGCGTGCGTAGCAAAAAGGATATATTGGGAGCACATGTATATATATATATTTTCCCGGCCCTGAAAGGAGAGGGACCCATGCATATCACTATGATTATTGATATATATGAGCACATGAATGTGATGAAATGAATATTGCTCAATAGAGCATGCAGCTGCACATAGATCATTACAGCGATCGTTGGAATCGGTATATATATAGCTGCATGAGCATATATACCACCCATCAAACATCATGCAAAAATATACTCTAGCTTAATAGAAGTAATTGATATACAGTTAGGGAGAGTGGTCCTGAATTTTATGGCCCCGAGTATGAATATAACTTACCCCACTTAGTGTGACTAAGGAAGGACTGCATGGGCATCAGGACCGAAAACTTCTGTTGTCTCAATAGCAACTCGGACGAACTTGAGGAAAGGGTTGAAGGATACGGAGGCGTACTTCAGTTAACTCCGTCTTTGAACGCCAAGTGCATATATACATGCCTGCACAGACAACCAAAATTATCTGCTTCGCCATTCATGCAGTGCTGTGTGCTGTATTGCATGTGTTGATTATAAAATCACTTGCATTGTACATGCATGCAAGTGCGCTGTAGTCATGCACGCGTCATAAAAATGGTTTCAGAGAAAACATGGAGGGTGTAAGCACATTGTGTGTCACGTGTTTCACATTTTATAGTGTAGCCATGCTTTTAAGAAATGGGAAAAAGAGAGGTGAAAGGCATTCAACCATGATAAGGGGCGGATGTACAATGTATTATTGTGCGCGGTGGGGAAGTGTCAGGCGCATTTTGATATAGTGCTTTTTCGTGTCATTACACGGTGTAATCAGTAATTTACATATCGAAGAGTATAGAATATAGCTATGACTTCTGGCGCATCGTAACATCTCCGACATTATGCCACATTGCAAGTTTGAGCGTGGACTGCTAACCCATGCACGCATAGCGTTGAGTAACATAAAATATGTACTGACAGCTCCACTGCTACTAGTAAATGCACTGACAGCTCCACTGCTATTAGCAAACTGCATGCTGTAGTATAATAAATGCAGCCACACTGGGTCACGTGCACGACATAATACCTATAAGAGTTCCGCTAGCGACAGTGCATGCACTTTTAGTACCATTGCATATGTAATCTGCATGGCACTATAATCATAACTTTGGCCACAACAGTATGAAATATGTAATTGAACAGTGTGGCCAAAGTTTTGATAGTTGACGTTTGGAGTGTTAGTAACCCACTTAGCAACAGCTACAGGTAGCCACTACAAAAATGGCTGCCATACACAAAACAGTTTGTGGTTCTCAGAAGTTGTCAATAATCAAACATTTTATTTTACGTAAGTACTGATCTTCATGTGGCAAATTATATTATGAAATAAAATACGCAATTATCAACCTTCATACAATAATTGTGGAGTCTATCTTACTAACCAGTACAAAGTTTAACCCTTTCATTTCTCATCAAAATGATTGACCCAACAAGATTGTGCTTATCAGGCCCTTCGATTTTATGCTATGCATGCGTGCACCTAGTGTGTACCAAGATAAAACACTGCAAAGTATACATTATCAGTAAACTAATTAATTTTCAATACCAAGTATCTTGCAAACCATTAAGATAAGTACAAGACTTCTTATTTAAAGACAAAGTAGTATAAAGTTTGAACTTAAATCTAAAACATGGTGTCCATGTGTTGGTTGAAATGGTATGAAATGACTCGGGAAGTGACAGTGGGGGTATCAAACACGGGAGTGTTTCCAACACACTATAAGAAGGCCAAGGTCTTATTAGAGCGAGATAACGTACACGCTGCTTTTTTTTTTTTTGTCGAGGCGGGAGCAGTTTAAGCGCTGTGAACGCATGCATGACACTCGTTGCAAACTAACTGGCGAACTGGCTAGTGTGTTCTTCACAACAGTTAATGACCTACTCGAATATATGATACGAGGATAGGTGATACGTAATGGTATCACCTAATCCTGTTACTTCTCACAAGAGAATCTGGCTTGACCCCGCCTCCTGAGAGGGTGTGCTGCGTGTCTTTATTAGGACACGCCCCATCCCAGATAATCACACCACAATAAGTCAAACTAGTGCGCGTGGAAAAGAAACTCTGGCTTGTACGCTGCTAGCACGATGCTCGAATGAGCTACCACCCCGACGCGCATGCGTCAGACAACCGTAACTACCATTAACTATCACTAAACTCCAATTAACGTCTAAGTGCTACTAAGTGGTTAAAACTTGCTAATTGATTCTGATTATGGCCGGGGGGGGGGGGGGGGGGGGGGCCCGGAATTTACAGACGTTATTCCGGATACGATTGGAAATTATGTGTAGGCGTCTGTCATTCCGTCACGCAATGCGTTGTATTTACATGCTACACTTCGTTCTTTCTCTGCAGCAGTGCAATACTGCGCCGCAGCTGCTATGAAGTGAAGCCACTTTTCCCCTAACTATATCCGAATTTGGAGTCAACAACACATTTTTCAAAGGAAATGTAATTTATTCGTCATATTCTTTATTTTCCAGCAAACGCAGAAACAGTTAAAAGCTTTATTATTCTGAATGATGACCCGAGAGAGATGGGGGGAGGGGCTTTTTGTAATCAGATCAAGTACTACGACGATTGTATACATGGAGGCAAAATGTTCAAACCTCGCGGCAATTAAAAACGTGCAAGTTTTTTGTAAGTTTAATCAGAGATAATATATAGAAGGATTGGCAACGAGTCACGTGCCCATTCATTTTCCGCGGGCGATCCGTGTACGTGTTACTCACACCTTAAAAAATGTCGAAGTATGCGTGTATCTTGGTGAATTAAAGAAATCACAAGGAAGGTGAGCACGGAAACGCAGCATGGAACTATAAATAAGTAGCCAAGACCGGGGCGCATATAACTGTTTTAGTTAGGTAGATTTTCGTCGCGATTCTCAACATATATATATTCGAACACGGCAGAACAGCTTTCTCGAATTTTGTGTGTTTAGACGAACGATGTCAACGACTTATTTCAAGTTATTTATTCAGACTACATCAATTCGAAAGCTGTTCTGCCGTGTTCGAATATATATATGTTGAGAATCGCGACGAAAATCTACCTAACTAAACAGTTATATGCGCCCCGGTCTCGGCTACTTATTTATAGTTCCATGCTGCGTTTCCGTGCTCACCTTCCTTGTGATTCCTTTGATTCACCAAGATACACGCAAACTTCGACATTTTTTAAGGTGTGAGTAACACGTACACGGATCGCCCGCGGAAAATGAATGGGCACGTGACTCGTTGCCAATCCCTCTATATAGTATCTCTGGTTTAATTAATGATCTTTTTCAGCGTGTTGAACGTTTCGGCAAAACTGTCCCATGGAACTTTCTCTTCGTGCTTTCGAAGGTCGAAATTCTTTAGAGGTGAAGAATTTCATTGCTCATCACAACCACGAGAGAAAAAAGGTTATTGGATAAAGTAACACGTTTCACATGCTTATAATACTTGTCCTTGACTACGTCAATACATACAGGGCTTGTTTGACATGTTGTCAGTTGCCACACCAACGAAAATTGCGAAACAATGGAAATTGAGAGGCTATTAAGGTGAAGATCAAATGGTAGGAAAAGGTAAGTTTATGTGCCCCTTTAGTGTGTAAATTCTTATATATTCTTTATATGTCATTGTGTGCATACAAGATACTGTTGAAGAAGTTGAATTAGAGAAAGTGAAAGTAAGCAAAGCTCTTTCAAAGCTCTGTACAATTGTTCATACATGCAGATCAAAGTAACATTGATGTAACAGCTCACAATGTAACAAACTGCACAATAAGTATCCATGAGACTAGTCAAGGTAGGTTGCAATATATTCCTGGAACTGTTCCCCAACATGCATACACACACATTTACATATTGATACACACATTTCAAGAAATAACGAAGCAATGCAGCAAGCTAAGAAAAGTTACTCAATGCTGATAGTAGTCCACACAAAGTGCAAGACATGTTCAAGAAATCATCAGGACTATATTTGGTGGGTTAAGAGTGAGCTTGTGTACAAGTTTGTGTGCGTGTGTGTACGTGTGCGTGCATATGTATTGTGTTAGTTTCATACCCAGACCCAACATTACGCAGCTGTGGGTGGATTACATCACCGCTACGTGTATGTACGATCTGGTGAATTGCTGTACTCAATTCTGTCCTGGTCACCAGAATTTTGGGGAACCAATCAGATTAGAGGTATGCAATACTTGCATATCTTTGAGAGGTTAATTAGGAATTTGTGATGGTAGGTGGTGACATGCGACAGTCGTTCTAAGGCACATGGGCCGACTTGCCAGCTTCTAGGGTGGGGTTACACTGCCCCTGTGTGTGTGTGCATGTTATTGTGCCACACATGCACGTGCGTGAGCACACACACACACACACACACACACACACACACACACACACACACACACACACAGGGGCAGTGTACTTTTGTACGATATTGTTATTCGTGTGCTAAATATAGGACTATTACATTTTCCCTTATTGTTAGATCCTTGTTTCCTTGCTTTTTACACCACTATAGCCTTCAACTGAATCCTACCCATGACACATCGTCTCCTCCTGCACCACCACAAACATCCTCATCACGCCAAGGCCATCCCACTTATCAACTCGACACTTTACGTGAGACAACTAGTTCTGTAGGAGCAGGTAATAACTCATGCATTCACAAGTTATGCACATCTAGTGTTATGATAGTGCTTTTGGTGAGCAAAATTACGACAAGCGGGTTGGAGCGCACTAGTGGCATTTGATTTTTCATACGATCTGCAGTTTTCCTTAACAAGTTGTTCACACTATTTAATTACCAGGTATTATTTACGGATCTTCCGTTGGGACCCCTTGTATTGTTGTTTTTACGCGATAACGTATTCATACAGAATTTGTCACAATGCTGTGCAGGGCCTGTGGCATGTACCGCTCATCAACGAGGAGTACTGCACCAACATATCAATGTTCAGATTACGAGACAGAATTTAGTATGGTATTTGGAATCAATGCATGGGTAGATTCTGTGGCTACGCACCAACATCTTTTTGCTATGCATGCTGCAAAGTTATTGAGAGGTACCAAACAGCAATGATGCTTGGTAAATATTCAGGCATCTCACAAATCTATTTGATGGCTGGAGAACCCATGCTGGCGTGCACCTTTTGTGAGTATGCCAGAAAGGGTGGACATCCTAAACAAACAAAAAAAACGCTCCCTGGGCATCCAATAAAAGTTTGTTGGAGCACATTCGTAAAATAGCACCTCATCCTCTTGTACCATTTTCCAATGACATGCCGAAAGTTTTCGATCACCTTAACTGGAAAAATGCCGAGTCTTGAATCTACTCAACAGTCCTATATAGAACTAGTCACATGTAGTTCTATACTGTACTCTTAATTACTGTTCTTCTTGGTTAAAGCTTTCATCAACTTGTATTACCAAAGTATTTGACCTAAGGCGTAATATAAAATGCATAATTTTGTTTATGAGTCATACATATAGTGGAAAAATCAATTCTGAAACTTAGGTGTCAAAAAGTATGTTGATTTGAAATAGAATGACCCAATGCAGCCTTACTGAATTATTACTGTTTAATTATAGTTTTTTTTCAGCACAGCTTCAGTAAATACCTAGATCTTGTCCCTGAATTTAATGTAACCATGACATGTTGATGATCTTTGATTGCTGCATAGCATGGTTTAGAACTGGCAGAAGGAATCAGTTCATGATTCCATTGCATTCCTGGCTGACAGTGTGACCAGGCCAGAATTCAGATCAAAATCGAATGTTGCACTTGACTTACATAGAGGTACATGCAAATGATAATGCAATTCTATATGAGTGGACTTGAGACCTCCCCAAGCCACTCCTGGTAAAGCAAACCCAGTTTCTGTATCATGAGAACCCCACCAATTCCCTGCAATCCTACATCCCACCAATTCCCTGCAATCCTACATCCCACCAATTCCCTGCAATCCTACATCCCACCAATTCCCTGCAATCCTACATCCCACCAATTCCCTGCAATCCTACATCCCACCAATTCCCTGCAATCCTACATCCCACCAATTCCCTGCAATCCTACATCCCACCAATTCCCGGCAACCCTACATCCCACCAATTCCCTGCAATCCTACATCCCACCAATTCCCGGCAACCCTACATCCCACCAATTCCCTGCAATCCTACTCCCACCAACTTTTCTCAGAGAGAATGCTTTTCTTGCTTGTTTGATTGATGTGTAAAAGGGATATGGAAGGAAGAAAGAATGACAAAGGCCAACATTTAGCATATTAAAATGCATACATGTGTCACCTGTGTAGAACTGTTCACTCAACTTGTTTCCACCCTTTTTACACCATTACCTTGAAATTAAATTTTTCTTTTAAATTAATATTGCATTTTCATTCTGGATTCATGCACATCATTTTAGTATAATTACACTGTATGCAATACATTAGGCAATACACCAGGCAAGTATATAAGTTCTCTTCCCCTCACAATGTATCACATCCTGCTGACAGGTTCCAATCCAACAATGAAGAACGACTTTTCCAGTACCTTGGCTGTGGCTTCGCACAGCAACAGCCTGCTCATGTTCACGCTAATCACCTCTCCTGTCTGCCGGTTCTTCTCCACACAGTAACAGTTGTCATAAAACTCTGTAAATGTGGTGCAGACTTCATACATATAGTCACAGAGGAGGTGAGGGTAGAGTTCGTCCAACACACGACTAATCACTTCTGGGAAACGAATAATGCATTTTGCAAGCTTCAGCTCCTTTGCGTGTGACAGATCAATGGGTGTGGTTTCAACAGCTCTTAACAGTTCCTCCTGTGTAACGTTTGCCAGCCTGGCAATGGACCTGCAGCAAAGACCAAAAGCTAAACTCAACTGCACATGTCTTATTGTACGTTAAATAGAAGAGAGGTTCCCACGTGTTAAAACTTACCGTATCCTGGTAAGAGCATACAGCAGATAGACAGCTGTGTTGCCCCGGTCATCCAACATCTGGATACAGCATGGTCCAAGTAGAGACCACATTAGATAAAAATTGAATAATTAGATCATGCCAGTATATTGCAAACATGTGCAAAAGTTTTCATTACTTATAAATGTCACCAGTCAATAATTCGGTAAGATATTTACACAAGGTGTCTCACAACTTGGAAACCACATGTATACAATAACGATTAAGCAAATAAGCTAATGACTTCAATTATAATTGATACAATGTGGACAGGTGTAGACAAAGAATCACAAATTATGATTAAACTCTTTAGTACTCTTATTCAAGACCCTCCAAATTCAAATTCTGTTATTGATCATTATGCAGCTCCTAGCTAGCCATCATGGGAATGCTATTTTAATAACCCATAAATCTAGGTTATTAAAATGTTGAATTATGAGGGATCTTGTATATGTGATTCTGAAATGCTGAATTTATTAAACTAATTTTGTATCTAGACAACTCCACTTAAGGTAATGAGTTCTTTTCGGGACATCATAGGGTGCATGGAAGCATTGACTACAGTAAGCACTTGTCAAATTAATTTTTACAGCAACCTTATCATCTCTTGACATTTCTTGTTTCATTTTCACATTGCACAAGTAATAAGCTATGGTTTGGGGCCAAAACCATTCATTACTTTGCAAGTCTATTGTGGCTCAAGATGCACACTACCAATTCCAACATAAATTGACTAATTTTCTCATATACATTTATTACGAGCAAACACTGCACACAAATTACCTTGTCAAATGAGAAGATGTAGTCATTAGTCCTGGTATGACTGAGATCGGCATACTTGATGCAACCATAGGCTACAGACTTCTGAGCCTTAGCTAATTCCTCTGCAGTCAGTACCTAATCACAGCGAGGAATGCAAGCTTACAGACTAAAACCCACACACACACGCACGCACGCACGCACGCACACACACACACACACACACACACACAAACACACACACACACACACACACACACACACACACACTGTACTGCAGGACCATACAGCGCAAGTACTTAACAAAATTTGTTCTACTCCTTCGGTGGTCATGAATTGTACCACAAACATTCGCAGATAGCAAAAATAACAAAACTTTTACCCATGTAGGTGAAAGAAAGAAATCCCAACAACTGCCAAACATTTTGAGATGCAGCGATACCTAATATTCAATGCAAAAATAATTACTACTTAACTACCACAGTACTACAATTAAGCAATCAAAGACCATATTGTAGTTGCATTGGACCTTCATTGGCACTGAATGGATTTGAAAAGGTGACCTACAAGAGATGGCAATCAGACAGTCCACCCAATACACATTTGGCGTCTAATCACACGAATCAGAAATATGCTCTCTTCGGTTAGTTGGTTATTGAAAATTTATTTCCTTCCCACAAACACAACAATAATAATAGAGCGATGATGATAAATGTCATGCACATGCATGAAAATATGGCACACATTTTAATCTACATCATACACAGGGTACTTAGAGGCCACTATTTCTAAAATTCATGATACTTATGTTAACATGACAAACATTTTATTTGACAGTGCACTTAGTATCATTATAATAATTCCAGCCAAAAATACCACCAAACAGAGAGTGGCAATTAATCGTTAATATTAATAATCTATCATGTCTGTATGCATTGTTGCATTGGCAACGAGCCGAAACACGGGAGTGATGGAATGCTTTTGTGACTTTATAATCTATCTCGGTACATTCTGTCTTGGTTCATAATTCTGCGATTCTCGAGCTCAATGACCTTCTATCATGATCTAAATCTAAATCTTAACAAAAACCTGTTTGGGTGTCAATCGTCACGCAACTAAATGTCCATATATAGCCAAACTCATCAGATCAATGCAGCATGTCAAGGGTATTGAAGTCGTAAAGCAGACCAAGATGATTTATCCGTTGTAGGATATACTCCTCATATCGACTGACAGTTTGTAGCACTGTAACAGCCATTTCGTGCATCCTAACAAAGCTGCTCAATGTAACCAAAAGAATGCGTGAGAGAGATGGTGGAGAATTCACACATTTACACATCGAGGTAAACAAGAGGATGCTAAGCATGTTGGCAAAAAATATTAAAGGTTCAATAGACAAGGAAAATACCCCCCAAAAATGGCAGGAGACGGACATGCAAGCAGGCTCCAGTGTATCCTCCACAGTGTGCACACGTAACTGTCCGCAAGTATGTTCATACACATATTATGTGTACAGTGCATGTGCATATGTGTAGATATGTGTATCACATTTTTTTAGCACATGCATGCACATGTACACACACCTGATCCCTTTGCTTCTCCTTGAGCTTGGCAAGAGCCCTCTCAAGACCTTCATCCAGCAGGTCCACAAGCCTCACAGTGTCACCAGATCGACTCTTGAACTTCTTCTTGTCCTCACCCAACACAACGCCAAACCCAGTGTGGTCGATCCTAACGGCATCAGAGTAGTAGCCGGCCATCTTGGCAGCGCCATACACGGTCTGGAAGTGCAGCCCCTGGCCGGCATCCACGACGTAGATCAGCCAGTCTCCCTTCTCCACGTCCACACGATGCCTCAGAGCTGCTAGGTCAGAGGTGTCGTAGGTGAACCCGCCATCTGACTTGACAATAGTCAATGGTATTTCCATTCCGGGAACAAACACCAGTTTTCTGCCATCTTCTTCTTTCACCAGACCTTTAGTGCAATTTGTGAAGACGTGTGACACGAGAGCTCAGGACCATAATGACATCAAAGCAAACCCACCTGGCCATAGACTAACGTGATTACATACATGTATACTAAGCCCTAAACATTCAACATGTGTGTTGCATACATTTCACCCTGAACTATAACAAATAAGGGTGGGCTGAGTGAATTACATCACTGCAAAGTTTACTTCACTAAAACTGTTTGTTTTTACAGACTTATAATTATTTTGGAGATTGCCCTGGAAGGCAATATGTGAAACAGGAAATCAAAATTCAATCTACAACTGCAGCTCTCAGAGCTTGAGCAAAGTCTCATTTCTGGTCACTATGACAATACATTGTACACTGCATTTAGGGGTTAAACACATATCAGCTGGTCAACTCTGACACTATACAGCCACAACTCCTTAAAGTAGTTGCCAATATTTATAGCACATTGCCAATGGCCTTGCCTTATATATAATTCGCAGACTGTGTGACGATCGTGAATTTGACATATTGGGAGTTAATCTACTACACAGTAACAGCAGACAAGGATGATGCCAATAAGCATGGTACCAAAGTCACAAGTACCATAAACATACCTACACTTGACCTCCTCCTTTCTCCATCCCCCCCCCCCCCCCCCCAAACATACACATGCACAGACTATGGTAATACATATGACTAAACAATGCACATATCACACAGAGTGAATGCAGGCATGTACAGACCTAGCCTTACATGCAAAGGTTCCTAGGTTCCTATTTAAAACAAGGGGGGAGGGGGAGGAGGGAAATAATATAAATAAATAAATAAACAAAAACAGGAACAGGGTTGAAATGGTGCATCATTTGCCAGCCTACAGATCAATATCATCTGTGATGAGAGCATCATAATCAGAGCCTTCTGTCCTGTGAATGCTATTGTACAACAACACAACCTACTTACACTTTCAGTGGTGTCAAATAATGAATTCTAAATTTGACAACAAAAAGGTTGTGCGTACTCTCATCACTTACGCACCACACACACTAGTTACCCTAGTCAACCGCTGATTAAGCCTTCATCCGCTACCTCCACAGTACCTTTTGCTTCAAAGTCCTTGACAATGTCTTGCATGAATGGTTGATAGAAGGACTCCCCTCTCTCTTGGAGGGTCACACCAAGTCTCTCATAGATGTTCTCAAACTCTAGCATGACGAAACAATTGCACCATGAAGTCACGTACATTGTACAGATGTACAGATCACAGTGCTAAGACCATGCACCAACTTCCGGGGCCCCCTATGCATAGTTGTTTGAACCAAGTGTCTGCAAACATAAGACCACCACTTCCCCCCTGACACAATGAAGCAACGGATGCACAACCATAATTGGCCCACTCACCACTACATGTAGACTGCTGACACACACCACACGAAACCAAAACAACAATATAATGCACAGTGGAAAGACTCCATTAACGTGTAAAAAAAAAAAAAAAAGCATGAGAGCAATTGGATATAAACTAAACCTGAACAAAGCAGTCACTGTGTACTGCACATAACATACCTATATAATGTGCTTTGAATACATGCACATGTTACCTAAAAGTGTACACACACACACACAAATGCACACACACAGACACACACGCATGCACGCACACACACACAAATGCACACACACAGACACACACGCATGCACGCACACACACAAATGCACACACACAGACACACACACATAAACACGCACACACACACACACACGCACGCACACAAACACACACACACACACACGCACACACACACACACACACACACACACACACACACACACACACACCCAGTGGCTGCGAAATTGCATTAACCCAAAACTATTAACATTACATTGATACAAACAACCCAACACACGAAAGCAGGCCGGTTGAAGCAAGAAGTGGACAGAACACATGACATGTGTCGCATAGCTGGTTATCAGAGTGCACACATGCCAGGTGGCAGCATACTGCAACACATGAGATTGGTAATGAATACAATACTGTTCACACACATTACTATGAAGTGTATAAACACTACAATGTACACTATATCTGCATTTTCCCTATCTACTATCCATTTGCATCAGAACGAAACTGTCTAGTACTAGATGGATTAAGGTACCCTCCTTCTTCTTCTGCTGACTGTTTGCCTGATGCTCACAACCCCTCAGTACTGGTTAACCACAAATATAACTGATTGGCACTTTACTGGGTTAGTAGTCTAGACTCACAGACAGTGTTTACAACCACTTTAGGCCCTTGGGAGAAATTACTCCAGTATTGTACAGTTTATGGTTTGGCCTTTGCAGGATGAGTGTTCAGGTTGTTAAGGTGATGTTTACAAATTAATTATAGGTGCGGTGCGTTCTATTTATCCTCTGTTTTGGTTTTAAATTTTTCAGCCAGCATGTGTACAGTGCAGATACATTCACAGTACAGCTGTACACAAACATTCACAGTACAGCTGTACACACACATCCACAGTACAGCTGTACACAAACATTCACAGTACAGCTGTACACACACATCCACAGTACAGCTGTACACAAACCTTCACAGTACAGCTGTACACATCCACAGTACACACATTCACAGTACAGCTGTACACACGTTCACAGTACAGCTGTACACACACACACAGCAAACCAATATCAGTGAACAGCAGGTTCCCTGCACAAAAGATTGTTATTAAAGAACCTGTTGCTGTTCGTACTACTCTCACACACACATTGATAAGATCGCAAATCACCCATGATTGCTTACCTTTCCTGGAAACGTCACAGATGAGGTTCCATGCCTTCCTCACATCAGGGTTACCATTCTGTAGCAACACCACAGAAGCGTATGCCCTCTTCTTGAACTCTTCATCCTCGTCGAACCGTTTCTTTGAGGTCTACCGGAGAAGGATAAATAACTTACACGCACATCAGATATTCATGCCACCATAGGGTACAGCATCTACAGCCCTAGTGGTCAACTGGATATAGTGTTGTATCTCCACTGCAAACAGGTCCGATTTATGCTACTGTACTCCGTACCTGTAATGCAGCCATAGATCAGTTCAACAAGTGTCCACTTACTGCATTCATGACATGCACAGACATATTATCAGCATGGTGGTGGTGCGTTCCTCACACCTGACACTATCCTTACCAAGCGATGAAACCACTTAGCACTAAGAAAAAAGCCACTCACCACGCGCTCCTCTCATTACACATCATCAGAACACACAAGGAAACGCTAAGCCAGCACGCCAAGAAACAGCACACCTTCAACACCGTAAAAAGGGTCCAGAAATTTGGAAAAGACAGGAAACTGAGGAGCATAAATCACTCCACGTATTGCTGAGCACACAACACTGTCTCCAGCAGCAACAGGATTTGTAAACATGTTGACAACAATTTATGTATGAAACTTACCACATAAGACGTACTATATTAGAGGGATTGGAAATGGATCATGTGCTCCCATTGATGTTCATGTGCTCAATCCTTTCATGCGTGAATTACACCTAAAAAGGGGTGGACAACCCTTGCATCGTAAGACTTGAGTTTAGGTGCTTAGCTGTGTCAGAAACGGGCCTGTTATGCCCTTGCTCTATGTGGGAGCCACTGCTAGGTACTGTGATTGTGACTGATTTTTGACAATGTACTGGATATTGACAGGGTGGTGGTGGTTGTGTGTCAGTGCATGCTTTTACAAGTAAATATGTCCTGTTTTATTTGTGAATTTGCCATGACGGAGAGGGGGGACCTTCGACACATTAAGAACGCAGAGAAAAGGTGATGGGAATCTTTGAAGCTGGCTCTTTCAAATCCTCACACCCGTGCTTCCAATCCGGTTGCCTGTACAAGTGCCTTGTCGTCCAGTAGTGAAATCACTCTCTGTAATCTCTGCCATACTTTCACTGGTGGCTTGGTAGAATCTTCGATGTGACTAGGTCATCAAGGGTCACACTTTCTCCTTTTGGCAATGGAGATCTTCAGCTGATTAAGTGAACTGCACATAAACCATGGTGGTGTCGGTATGTGTGGATGACATGACCTTTGAACTGTTATTAAATGTTGAGTGAGCTGCGCACCAATCTTCAAATCAGGTGGGTGATGAAGCTGCTGCAGGAATAGAAGGTAAAGATGTTTCTCCTTTTATGGTCCACCATCAGCGTATCTTTGGAGATCAAGTGCTGCACTCATTTAGGATGATTGTGGATTATCTGATGCCAGTAGAAAAGATGATTGCCCAGTGATAAACTACACAGATATCTAAAGGCCTATGAAATAAGGTGTTATTTGTAAGGATTCGTTCTCGAATTGCATGAGTTGATTGGTGTTGATTGACCCATTTCCTGTCCCTCTAATGTGTTATGCACACACATACACACTAGCACACATACACAGACACACAGACACATATGCACAAAACCATACTCACACACACACACATATATACACAGACACACACACATATACACACAGTGCACACACATATAAACATATGCAGACACACACAGACACACAGACACACACACAGACACACACACAGACACACACACAGACACACACACAGACACACACACACACACACACACACACACACACACACACACACACACACACACACACACACACACAACACATATACATACAACACACAGACGAATACACCAAGTAGACCTCATGCATCCAAATACGAAAATGGCAGACAGACCTTGTAGAAGGCCTGCAGGTCACTGATGGGAGGAGACACCTTGCTGTAGTCGGGAAACATGTCTTTGAGGTGTGCAATGAGCATGCCAAACTGAGTGCCCCAGTCCCCCACGTGGTTCAGCCTGGGGAGGAGAGAGCAAAGGCATGTGTGTCAGCCTGAGGATACCAATAGGGCAGAGGAGGAGCCAACACCATGAAGTGTCCAGCCACAACTATCTGACAGCTGGTAACCACTGGCATTGCTAGGTCACTGATGCCAGAAGGCAACAAAGTAAACAGCTCTGTTTACTGAGGCATGTCGATCTATGACATCAACTGACAGCCACCACACTTTCCACTTCACTTAGGGATCCTGATAAACACCACTCCCACAGATCAGAAAACCAACATGCCACAAGACATGCCCTGCGCTTGTGGTTAGAGGAACGCTAGAAATTCACTAACCACATCCTATGAATCTACCCACCTAAGAGATGACACAAACACAAACATATCCCCACTCACACCCACACACCTAAGGAGATCGTGTCCCGCAAACTCCAACAGGCGACAGAATGTCTCTCCAATGATGGTGGAGCGCAGGTGGCCCACATGCATCTCCTTGGCGATGTTAGGCGAGGAGAAGTCCACAATGACTCTCAGCTTCCTGTCCACTGGAGGAGGTCGCACACCGAGCACAAGAAGCTCATGAACCAGTTGTGAGACGTATGTGGGGGCCAGGGTGATGTTGATGAAGCCAGCACCTGCAACGTCAAGCTGAAAGAAAAAAACAAACAAAGTAAAAAGCACTGTAGCCGAGTCTAATTAAAGCACATTCCATACAGGAATGTGCAGGCGAGGATGATGGTGGGTGGAGACTGGGGCAATCAGGGCGGAACCTTACACCCGTACATTTATGAAACATGAGTGCACTATTCAAAAATGCTCAGTTATAGTTATGTAGTTACAGCAACAATGGCAAGAGTACAACAGAGATGCCATATACACTTGTATGCAGGTAACATACACACACACACACCACACACACACACACACACACACACACACACACACACACACACACACACACCACATGCACACACTACACGTGTAAACAAATGCCCATACAAATGCTCACCTTTCCAATGAAAGGTGTGTTCTTGACCTGTGCTATGATCCTCTCAGCCACATCACGTGGTGCAGTGTTCTGTCCAGCAGCCTTGAGCGCCTGCACAGAGAGAAGACAGCTGCAATGACACAGCCACAGGGTACACACCAGCTGGACCTCAATGCTGGAAACCACTCCCACATGGTTATCTTTCCCAATCACCCTTCCAAAGTGTAACAATTCACACACTAAAGAAAACAGATGCCATGTTGAATAGGTACTTGCCCTCACTGGATGCTGCATATCTGCAGGAGCACACTGGAAACCTTCACACAACACACACACACACACACACACACACACACACGCACGCACGCACGCACGCACACACACACACACACACACACACACACACACACACACACACACACACACACACACACACACACACACACACACACACACACAGGTATTGAACACATTGCACCTGTGAAATAGGCATTGCTGCAATGCATTTGTAGTCTCCAAACTTCTCATCAGTAGTTGTCTGGATAAGAGCCTTGGTCTGAGTGAAGGCGGGATAAACGGAGCGAACAGCTGTCGTGAAGACACTGTTCATTACAGCCAGAACGTTGGTCATGGACTTCATAGCTTTTGTCTGTTCCTCTGCTATGGCCTGAAGATGAAGAATGATTACATGCACCCATTCATGCGCATGTCGCATTCCCTCTAATGCATGCCCACCTTAAAATAAACCTCTAGCAACACCCACAGTTCTATTAATGTAATGCAACGTGATGCAAAGCTGAACGCATATTAATGTGGGTAGCACCAGAGACTCTGCCATCTGTCTGATACACATCTCCATGTGACACACACACACACAAACCACACACAACACACAACAGAAAGAGCAAAACACACGCCTCCTGATACACACACATGATACTAGTTAACAATAACAACACACATCCATTGGGACATATTCTGTACACTCACAATAGAAGATGTGTGTGCCACTTGATGCTAAATAGATCATGTAATAATACTTTGTGCACACCATAAACAAAACATAAAATGACATCTGGTCCTTCTGAAAGCTTTAAACTCTGCAGACAAGGCCAGTCACATGACTATTAACATCCAGCCAAGATAAGTTTTTCCTGCCATAGCAATATGGTCCATGCATCCAGCTGTGTAACCTTTTCCTGCCATAGCAATACCCCCTAACTTTCCTGCCATAGCAATACCCCCTAACTTTCCAAGGTACGTGTGACAGAACAACACATGTGTGGGGTGATTTAAATGGGAGTACATACCCAAAGCACAACAGAAAATGTAGCTATAGCCTCAGTGAAATTGCAGAAATCACCCTTCCCCCATTTTTTATTTATTGAATACCTCATTACGGATCACAGCAGCAAGAAGCAGCTGATGTGGTGGTGAATGACCTACAAACAGCACTTGAAAGAACAGCATCAAAGCTACTGAATGTAAGGTAAATAACATTTAGAATCACTATGCATCTTTAGCCTAATCTGTAGCCATAGCAAGCTGCATGGGTTAGTAGAATTATTTATTGGCTATGAAACAATGGCTATTTTTGTGGCTGTTCCTAAACCTTTCCAACAACATGGGCCTCACTATATGCCCGTGAGCCTCTTGTCAAATTGGACAATGAACAAAGCAGTCAGTCCACATGCGAACAAACTTCAATTATTCGTAACTCTGTACAATTCATTGACACTGCAATAAGCTCGCTTTTTTCGATGTACTACGAGCTATGAGCCAGGCAAGTGAAGTAAGGACAACCACCACACATGTAGCAAGTCTATTTAACCCCAATGAAATCGGCAATGCTTCCAGTCCTCACACACAAGTCAACTACCAGTAACACAGGATTCAGCAAATCTTGGGAAAAATTAGTATTGCAATTGCATTAGTTGAAGAAGTTAGTAAGACACAACACTGCATGGAAATAGTATGATTTCCAGCCATACAATGGCAGAAGTGGTGCATTTTGAAACCACCAGACTACAGCAAGTGTTCCACAGCACACATCAGGTATGCATGCATGCATCTCAGCCCCCCCCCGTGTGCTGTACCACATCATGTGAATACCATGTCAGCACACAATCCCGTCATCCACTAGAAATGATTGCAAAACCTGTGCCTGTAAAATGGCTCCTTGTGAATTTATGAATCAACTTCAATTTTTCTACACGTTTCCTGGGAGCAGTGCAATACTGAAAACCATTCCAGCACCCTGAAAGCAGGTCACATGATATCTGACAAGCATCACACTGCAGGTCACATGACAGCGGACAAGCATCACACTGCAGGTCACATGACACCTGACAAGCAGCACACCGCAGGTCACATGACATCCGGTAGGTCACATGTGCGCAGCCGACAGTGAAGTGCTGTATCCTACCAGTGGGCGTGGCTACATGTATTGCAAAGCTGTACTTAAGCTAGACCACACATACAACTGGCACATAGCATACAATCCACGCCCTGACCAGAACAGCACTACTTCATATGATAGCGATGGAGGAAAAAACGTACAAGACACAACAGTTCAAACAACATATAAATAAATCTGCATGCAATAGTGCTGATGTAGTCATATCCACACAAACACACACACAAACATAAGCATACACACGTTAACATACCCTCTGGAGATGAAGGATTTGGTACTTCAATTTTGTGTTGGTGGTCCTGAGGTTTACGAGCTCTGGATTCTCCCCGTCGACTGGCGGCAGTACGGATGCACTTTCTAGACTCTCGACAACTTTCAAAAGGTCAGCTATTTCTGACTCCTAAAAAAAAAAAAAGACAAAAGCGATTAAATCACGTATGGCAAAGCAGTACAAAACTCAATGCTAATTATCCTCCAATACACACCACGAACAGATCACAGAACAGAAATTGCCAGCATCGCGTTATCTAGGGCAAGTTTGTGTGCACTTAGTTGGAGCTAATACATATCAGTCCTTACAGTACGAATAATCGTCTGCAACGCTTCGTCAATGGACTTCTCCGTCGCCATTTTAGATTATCGACCACATGGTCAGAGTTAAATAATCCACCCGTAATTAAATTCAACGCCCACGGGGCAAAGACATCAATCGGCGGGAGTTATTGTGCCAAATACCGCAGCTAATATTTTTGCCAAAAGAAGTCAAATTTCCCTCTCGAGGCAGTCAAGCCAAATGACCACCGGACTCTTCCCGTTCACCTCCCCAGCTGTCAAACGTCTCCTCGGATGGAAGCAAGGAGACGAGGATGAGAAGTGGGCAGAGAAGGCCATCGACTCTCTTGTCAAGAAGCTCAAGAAACAGAAAGGGTCACTGGAGGAACTCGAACTCGCTCTGTCCCAACCCACGAGCCCTTCGAAGTGCGTGACCATCCCGAGGAGCTTGGACGGCCGACTCCAAGTGTCGCACCGCAAAGGTCTGCCTCATGTTATCTACTGTCGTGTGTGGCGGTGGCCGGACCTACAGAGCCACCATGAGCTCAAGGCGCTGGACGTCTGCGAATTTGCGTTCAGCCGAAACAAGAAAGAGGTTTGCATCAACCCGTATCACTACAGACGAGTGGAAACCCCTGGTGAGTACCTCTAGGAAGGCTGTGTGTGCTACTGGTGAGTACCTCTAGGAAGGCTGTGTGTGCTACTGGTGAGTACCTCTAGGAAGGCTGTGTGTGCTACTTGTTGTTTATTTATTTTTCAGGTTATCGTGCCTTTAAAAAATATAAATCATTTGGGATTGTTTCCGCGAAAAGGGACCTAGCGCATGTTTTTTTTTAAGATTTCAACTTTTTAGATATACTAGAAGTCTGAAATGTCCTCTACACATTGCTTCTTACGCACTGAGAATCGGAGTATCTGTCATGGAGTTGTAAGGCGCTGAATTTTTAATTAGCCATGCATTTCAATGCAAGCGTTACATTTCTTTATTGCGGGATATTTATAATGTATGGCACTAGGTGCCTTTTCGCGGAAACGATTTATTTATATTTGCATTCACGTTCGTTTGCGTAAGTGTCGGTGCGACTGGTGTGCACACGCGTCGCGTGTTTATTGCGGTGTTCTGTTTGTACTTAAACGCTTTAATGCAGATGTATTATACGCTGCCTCGAATGCCTTCGTGATAATGTGTTTTCCATGTCAATATGCACATGGAGTGTTGGTTTACCTATTCCCACACACCCCACACCCTCCCATCCACACAGTTCTGCCACCAGTTCTGGTTCCGCGAAACCCGGAGGTCATAGCCGCCGGCGCACGCTATGAACCAATTCCGAGTTACTTGGATACGCAGAGGTCAATCTACTCCCCGGACAACGAGTGTCCGTCATTGAATTTTGACACGCCAGGTACACAGTGGAGCTCGTTGCAAGACGCCTCTATGCACTTACATTTAATTTGTGTTGTGACTCTTGCACTGCATGGGCGGGAAGTGTTGTAAGAAAGTATTTTAACTCCATTGCTGCTCACTAGAAACTCCGCCACCAGCATACTCTGAAGCCGGGTCCCCATCGCCCTCTGATCCTTCGTCTGTGAGCTCAGTGATGGATGGAGAGTACTTGATGCCAGGTATATGTGAGTGAGTGTGTGTGTGTGTGTGTGTGTGTGTGTGTGTGTGTGTGTGTGTGTGTGTGCGTGCATGCGTGCGTGCATGTGTGTGTGTTTGCATATGTGCGTGTGTGTGTATGTACATAGTGGGTTTTGGATGCCTATGTCTGTGTGTGTGTGTGTGTGTGTGTGTGTGTGTGTGTGTGTGTGTGTGTGTGTGTGTGTGTGTCTGTGTGTGTGTGTGTGGGTTTTTTGGATGCTTTTGTCTATGCATGTGTGTGCGCATGTGTGTGTGCGCATGTGTGTGTGCTTGTGTTTTGTACACATCTGCACCTGTGAGGAGTGCACATCATTTATTGTCCCACCACCATGTATCTCACATTTTGTATCGTTCTGTGTTGTCAAACAATGATTGGAGCATGCCAATGTGATGTGTCCATTTGTGGTTATACACACAAGTAGGACTATGTAGACCAATGTGTTAAGTGGATAGGAGACAGGGTGCTTCAAGAGACAGGGTGGCAATTACACAGCTTCTAATTAACCCCATGTAGATTTCCTCAGCCAGTTTTCCAGCATTCCACGCATCTGAATCAGGTCCCACTGTACCTAAAGGAGACGATTCAGCCATGAGGTGGACTAAATTTACAGGCCTTGTCTGGATACTATAGGATACCATTGGAAACTATGCCTGCCTCATGGCTGAATCACTAGTGGACCTCATTCAGATGCTTGGAAAAACTGGTCGCGTATTCTATTCAGTGTGTGCAGTTGTGTAGCTGAGCATGGCATGCCTCACTTGGACTGCAGCTGTATGCCATTCAACCACATGACAGAGGTGATTTTATTTATAGTTAGCACCTAAACTGGCCCGGGAATGCTTTGATGTAACCCCAGACCTGTGTTTTGTTTCTTTGTGTAAGGGAACCTGTGTAACACTGTCAGAAGTTGTGAAGGGGATCATTAGCTGGCTATAGTTAGGAGGTCACACCTTTGCTGGGAGGCCTGTCCCTAGGTGAGGTTTGTTGGCTTATAGCAAAGTAATCAAGCAGAAACCATGCATGAACACATCCTGTGCTGTAATCATTAATAGTGTTGCTCTGGCCTCACACTATCGGTGATGAATTTTAACATCCATGCTGAGGAAGGTGGTTAGTGTCAGGGCTACAACACAATGTCTCTGGGTCAACTTAGAGTTTCTTCCTTCGCTCACTGCTTCACGTTGCCATGGTAATATTGGATAAAAGTGTCACTTGAACTTTATAATGTCGTCCTCCTGGATTATTGTGAAGACTGCTCAGGTCATTTAAATAAAGAGAAATTATAAACTACTTAAAGGATCAGGCTATACAAGCAATTGGGATGGACGCATTCAATCCATTTGCATGCACACGCTGACCCACTGGTTATTTCCATGGGAGCCCACACCAGTAGCAGTCATTGGTAGAAAATCTGCACTTTATTCCGACACGACCTGCATACTTTCAGTTATCCCATATAGCTATGGCCAGGTATCCCATATAGCTATGGCCAGGTATTCCATATAGCTATGGCCAGGTATCCCATATAGCTATGGCCAGGTATTCCATATAGCTATGGCCAGGTATTCCATATAGCTATGGCCAGGTATCCATATAGCTATGGCCAGGTATTCCATATAGCTATGGCCAGGTATTCCATATAGCTATGGCCAGGTATTCCATATAGCTATGGCCAGGTATTCCATATAGCTATGGCCAGGTATTCCATATAGCTTCCATATAGCTATGGCCAGGCTCCACCGGACAAGCCGTCACTGTAACATTCCCATCATGCCAGGTGTGTAGTTTTAGTTGTATGTGTGGCACAAGTTTCAGTCTGCAACACACACACACACACACATACACACACACACACACACACACAAGTGGAAGTTCTGTTTTTGTCCTGGTCAATGTACTCCAGACTATCCGAAACGATAGGTTGTTGCTATGGTGTCTTTGTTTGGTGAAGTTTTGTCTCAGCTGCTTCACCACGACCAAGCCATGTGCACTAGTGTTTTGTTTGCCATTGATTGACATTCAAGACAGTGTGTGGTGCTCTATCCTACAATGGTGCCACCAAAGCACATCTACGAGGATGCAATGAATTGGACGATGGACGCGTGGTTGTAATCAAACAGTGAAGGATGATTACACCTCCTACATCTTATGCCATCCTGTCTTGTGACAAACATCTTTCGAGTTGCCTAGCATCTATTTAGTGCACACTCATTGTTGCGGTACATGCACCATGCGTACAGTGAGTGTCCAGCAGTCCATCCAACCACCATCTCAAGGTGGGGAGGAGGGTAGGAGAGACAATGACCATGCACAGGGTGCCTGGAGTGCCTTTTGCTAACCACACCCACACCTTAAGTGACCACACCCACATCCCACACCTTAAGTGACCACACCCACACCCGCACCTTAAGTGACCACACCCACATCCCACACCTTAAGTGACCACACCCACATCCCACACCTTAAGTGGCCACAACCGTTGTGCATGTGGCTTGGAGCCCAGATTACAGGCCTGCCACTTCACCAGACAGCCAGACACCTTCCCCTGTATGGTCCCTTCTGCAGCTTACCTCCCCTGTATGGTCCCTTCTGTGGCTTACCTCCCCTGTATGGTCCCTTCTGGTGATGGGGTATACCATCTGTAATTTGCAAGAAGCATTGTTTCTGTCTCGTTTGTTGCCCAAGTGACTGTACCACTGATCATATGGGACCTACAAGTGACTGTACCACTGATCGTATGGGACCTACAAGTGACTGTACCACTGATCCTATGGATCTACAAGTGACTGTACCACTGATCATATGGGACCTACAAGTGACTGTACCACTGATCATATGGACCTACAAGTGACTGTACCACTGATCATATGGGACCTACAAGTGACTGTACCACTGATCCTATGGACCTACAAGTGACTGTACCACTGATCATATGGGACCTACAAGTGACTGTACCACTGATCATATGGACCTACAAGTGACTGTACCACTGATCATATGGGACCTACAAGTGACTGTACCACTGATCATATGGACCTACAAGTGACTGTACCACTGATCATATGGACCTACAAGTGACTGTACCACTGATCATATGGGACCTACAAGTGACGGTACCACTGATCATATGGGACCTACAAGTGACTGTACCACTGATCGTATGGGACCTACAAGTGACTGTACCACTGATCCTATGGACCTACAAGTGACTGTACCACTGATCATATGGGACCTACAAGTGACTGTACCACTGATCATATGGACCTACAAGTGACTGTACCACTGATCATATGGGACCTACAAGTGACTGTACCACTGATCCTATGGACCTACAAGTGACTGTACCACTGATCATATGGGACCTACAAGTGACTGTACCACTGATCATATGGACCTACAAGTGACTGTACCACTGATCATATGGGACCTACAAGTGACTGTACCACTGATCATATGGACCTACAAGTGACTGTACCACTGATCATATGGACCTACAAGTGACTGTACCACTGATCATATGGGACCTACAAGTGACGGTACCACTGATCATATGGGACCTACAAGTGACTGTACCACTGATCCTATGGACCTACAAGTGACTGTACCACTGTTCATATGGGACCTACAAGGCCAGCCTTTGAATCTGATCTGCTACCCAAAGGAGGTGTTCAGTCACGAGGCAGACCTAATGTCCCAAACTTTTCAGATCTTGTTTCGGATACCATTGGAAATTATTGCCTCCTCACGGCTGAATCGCCTCCTTAGGGTAGCAGATCTGATTCAGACACGTGCAAAACTGGCCGTGTGCAGTGCCCTTTGCACATACAGTATGGGACCTGTACCTACACGTGTGCACATAGTGGGCCATATGGGACCTGTACCTACACGTATGCACATAATGGGCCATATGGGACCTACATGTACCTGTAATGTGCCATTTGATGTACCTGTAATGTGCCATTTACAGTGTGTGATGGTCATACTGTACTTAGAAGTTTTTTGAATCAAGATCAGAGAACTACTTAGAAGCTGACAATCGGCTTTAAATTAGACTCAGCCATGACTAATGTTCAAATTACATGTCTTCTGATTTGCTAACTGCTCATAATTGCTCTTGTAATCAGCGTATTTGTCTTCTCTTGGTTGGTTGGTTTTGTTGGTACGTGTATTTAGTTGGTCACTATTATTGTCCCGCTATTCATATGTGCTTTGTGTCTATTAAGTGAACCGTGATGGAGTGGGAGGGTGATGGAGTGGGAGGGTGATGGAAGGGAGGGTGATGGAAGGGAGGGTGATGGAATGGGAGGGTGATGGAATGGGAGGGTGATGGAATGGGAGGGTGATGGAGTGGGAGGGTGATGGAGTGGGAGGGTGATGGAATGGGAGGGTGATGGAGTGGGAGGGTGATGGAATGGGAGGGTGATGGAGTGGGAGGGTGATGGAATGGGAGGGTGATGGAATGGGAATGGGAGAGTGGTAAATGGGAGGATGATGGAATGACACATTGTCATTGAAATATTGTGTTACTACTCTATTGTCATGACCAAGTACAAGAGAAAGGGAGCAAATATGTTCTTTCAAAACAATACATTGCACTTTCATACCCAGTTTGCTTCAGTCACCACCTAGTAATTGGGAATGTAGTTATTGCTTGGCCGTTTTCAAGCGTACCAACACGTGTCTCCAGTGCATGTAGAGGCTCTGCAGTACATAGGTTGCTTTTTTGTTGGTTTGTTCTATTTACAAAGCCTCCATCTGGTTTAGGGCCCAACCTAAATAGATTATCTAATTCAGAGCACAGTCGAGACTTGTTCAAGCTGATGATGCAGGAGAATGTGCTTGTACACATGCAGTTCAAAGAATGTGCATCTGAGTGGCATTATGCCCTCAATGTTGTGGCTTCTCTTGTGGTGTTTTAATGGGCTTACCTCTGGCTTAGACTACATCTTGTCTTTTGCATATACACAAGTATGAATTTGGGGCACACACTTATGAGTTGCGGTTGTCATGGTCACAATGCTGATGCAACACTTGGCTATCATAGCATTGCAGTTGGCCTCTCCCTTGTATCACGAATGAAATAACTTTGTAAGTGTGGGTGTACGAGTCATTGGTGCACGTGTAAATAGTCGGAGAATAACCACAGGACATTAAGTATTATATATTGTGGAATCAAATGTGTTTTCTCATAGAGAACGTTTTCAATGTACCTCTTCCCCCCCCCCCCCCCCCCCCTCCCCCCCCCTTTGGCCCATCGCAACAACTTACCTTTTGCTCTGTCAATGGGTACCAGAGTGCAATGTTCTCAGTGATGAGCTCTGTGACCAAGTCAGCAAATAGCACAGACCTTGAAACATTCAGTAATTGGTTATGCAATCGCACGTAACAGTGGTCGCTCTGATTTGTAACCATTTAGTTAAAAATGTGTTCATAATCAAATCAGCAAGGTCAAAGTGTGCCACTGTCATGATTACATCATGCAATGGTAGACAGTATACAATCTTGAGCACACAGTTGACAAGTATACAGCTAGTGTGCTGCACTGCACATCGTGTATGACGTGTGGAACCCTGAGCCATTGGCTGCTATAGTTCTTTGTACACGTTTGGGGCCACCATAACTTCTTGAGAAGTACCTCAGGGGGGGGATTACGATTAGGTGTTAGGTACGATCACCATAGCGATGCAATTAACATGTTCATACGATGGCTTCTTTCCTTATTGTAGTGCTGGTGTGTGTTCTAGTTGTATTTGTGGTCAGTGACGTATGCTATGGGGCAGCTATGTGGGCATAGGCGTAGAGTAGGTGGGGACTGTGGAGGTGGGGCATCCCCCTGCATACCATGGGATTTGCAATATAGATATTGAATTTAATTATTGCAGCAATGGTTTAATGATAGACCACATGTATCCATGTATTTGACTCGTCTTCTAATATATTTTGTATGCACCAATATGTGTTTATGTGTTTGCATCTTCATGGGGGGGGGTAGGTTATGTGTTGGTATGTGCTTGTTTGTGTGGTCATGTGTTTGTGTGTGTGGTGTGTGTGTGCATGTGTGATAGTGGTATGCCTGATGTGCTTATGATGCTTTTCATAATCTCCAATAGAACCACCTTCAGCCATCTCTCCTACTCCAGGTACTTATCTGTTTGCACTGTGTTTGTGCATAGCATAATGTACATCATTGGGGTGGGGGAGGAGTATGTGCATCATTGGGGTGGGGGAGGAGTATGTACATCATTGGGGTGGGGGAGGAGTATGTGCATCATTGGGGTGGGGGAGGAGTATGTACATCATTGGGGTGGGGGAGGAATATGTACATCATTGGGGTGGGGGAGGAGTATGTGCATCATTGGGGTGGGGGAGGAATATGTGCATCATTGGGGTGGGGGAGGAATATGTACATCATTGGGGTGGGGGAAGAATATGTGCATCATTGGGGTGGGGGAGGAATATGTGCATCATTGGGGTGGGGGAGGAGTATGTACATCATTGGGGTGGGGGAGGAATATGTGCATCATTGGTGTGGGGGAGGAGTATGTACATCATTGGGGTGGGGGAGGAGTATGTACATCATGGGGTGGGGGAGGATTATGTACATCATTGGGGTGGGGGAGGAGTATGTGCATCATTGGAGTGGGGGAGGTATGTACATCATTGGGGTGGGGGAGGAATATGTGCATCATTGGGGTGGGGGAGGAATATGTGCATCATGTACATTATTGGGGTGGGGGAGGAATATGTGCATCATTGGGGTGGGGGAGGAATATGTACATCATTGGGGTGGGGGAGGAATATGTGCATCATTGGGGTGGGGGAGGAATATGTACATCATGGGGTGGGGGAGGAATATGGCCTTGTGTAAGTGTTTGATGTGTCTTATTGTGAAAATGGGTCATGCTGTTGTTTCACTAGTGTATGTTCACTAATTCTGCTGTTTGAGCTAGCTGGGCTAATAAAAAATTGATTTATTGACCCCGAAACAAAATACACTATTGGCCGCATGTAATTTTTCTTATGAAACACAAAAAGTTATCAAAAAAACAATCCGTATGTTTAAGAATACCATCCAACCTTATAATAATAAAGCAATACATAGAATTAAAATTAAGAGTTGCTACTTGGGCATAAATAGCTTTATCTCACCATTTTGAAGTTTAATAATGTTGTTCTAAATAAATTCTAACCAATGTAAGGATTTAGTAACCACACATTTCACATTAATTTTAATGATATTGCTTGGTAGCACTATAGACTATGCAAAATACATATACCTTCAATTCATTTATTGAGACATTAAACATTGACTTTTTTTTTAACATTTAATGGTTACTGGATTCAGGAGCTTTTTCATCAGTTTCATGTGTTCCTAGTCAACCATCAATCGATGCTAACAATTTATCTACCATAGGTTTTGTGCAGTTTGTTCAACATCAGGAGCATTTTATCATTAATTACCAATTAATATGGCAAGCTTGTTCTTCATTGTGCATGTGTACATTGAATAATACTCTTGTGTTTCAATCACCACGGCTCAATCAAGGACAACTGGTAGCTGTAGTGACTCAGTTTTATGCCTTTGTTCCATCGACTGCACTCACATATGTGTAGCTTTTTTATTGATCCAAAATATGAGTAAAGGAAAGTAAAAATATACATATAAAGATGGATTATGTTTTGCTCTGTTCATCAATTTTGATGGTGTTTGGTGAAACTGAATGATAGTGCACTTTGAAATCCTATTTATGCAGTGTAGTTGTTCCGTTATTTCTTTGTGTAATTACTGCATTTTAACTCTGAGCACTGTGTACAAGAAAAACATGAGGATTAAAATTGTTTATGTTTTAATCCCATTACAGTTACAGTGTAGCTCACTTACCCCATTCTTTGATCTTAAGTTATAACTGAAGTATGTTTTACTCAAGACAAATGTATCGAGACTTTGTGTTAAGCCCTTGTTGTCTGTGGAAGCATCACAAGCAGCACTTCTCCCTTCATCTCCACTCAGATGGCACCTCTGTGCAGGTGAAGTACCAAGAACCACCCTTTTGGTGCTCCGTTTCGTACTACGAACTCAACAATCGCGTAGGGGAAGCGTTCCACGCCAACCAGTCCCACGTGGTGGTGGATGGCTTCACTGACCCCTCCACCAGCGCCGACAGGTTCTGCCTCGGCCTCCTCTCCAACGTCAACCGCAACTCCACCATCGAGAATACGCGCAGGCATATCGGGAAGGGCGTGCACCTGTTCTACGTAGGTGGGGAGGTCTTCGCAGAGTGCCTCAGCGAGTGCGCCATCTTTGTGCAAAGCCGGAACTGCAACCACGCCCACGGGTTCCACCCGACCACTGTGTGCAAGATCCCCCCGGGGTGCAGCCTCAAGATTTTTAATAACCAGGAGTTCGCTCAACTGTTGGCCCAGTCAGTGAACCTTGGGTTCGAAGCTGTGTACGAGCTTACCAAGATGTGCACGATCCGCATGAGCTTTGTGAAGGGGTGGGGAGCAGAGTACCATCGCCAGGATGTGACCAGCACCCCTTGCTGGATAGAAATGCACCTGCATGGGCCTTTGATGTGGCTCGACAAGGTCCTGTCTCAGATGAGGCCAATCAGTGGGATCACGTCGGTCTCATAAATGGGTTTAGCACGCACCCTGTTTGTGCACAATTCCAAAAATTTAGAGTTATATGTGCTTGTCGTGGACTGTAAAAGCACTCAGTGTGTACTTGTGTTATCTTCTGTATGGTTTGTGAGATCTTTTTTTGTTGTTGTATCCCAGTGCAACTGATTTATGCAAGCTAAAGTGACAGCCATTAGCACAGGGTTGATTTATAGAGAGATACGTTTATGGTCTGCCAAGAGAAGCTAACTGCTAGAGTAAAAGGCTTTAATGCTAATGTCGGACAATAGGAAAACGGAAATGAAGCTAATTAAGATCAGTTATGGGCTAATTAGAATTTAAAGTGGCATGCTTAGAAATAATGTTGCAATATAGGAACACGATACATGAACAATACAAATCAAACTTAAACAAATAAAGGACACAGTAATTAGGACTAAGTAACTTGGCAGTTGGTGAGTTATTTGCCCAAATAAGGGCAGCCAAACATATATCTCTTATGCACTCCTCCATTTGGTGCAGGAACATCTAAGGCATAGATTGGATGATGGAAATGCTCAAAGCCATCACATCACTTCATTACTTGTCTTCTTCCATTTTACACTGATCTGCTCTGAAAGATGGTTCAGAAAGGAAGTTGCTTCTCATCCTGGAGCAGCAGAGTAATGAGGTTCAATGCGAGTTTTAACTGTGTTGCTGCATTTGTTGTTTTTCTTCCTCTGCTGAGGTTAGAGATGTCTTTCTCGCATGGATGCCAAATAGTGCCCCTCCCTCACACACATATCTGCAGGTATATCCATCACCTCCCTAGCCTCTTGCACAACTGACGCTGGTCAAGGGTGCTCATTGATAGCTGAAAGGACCACCATTGCTGGCATCCTTAAAAGGGGGTGGTGAGATCTGATCGTCTAATGGGATAATAAGGCAGCAGTTGGTAGAGTTGTTAGCCATGCAGATAGCTCTTTGGATAGCACGTTTTTGTAGCACTGATAGTGGCCAGCACTGAGCTCATACGTATTTGGAACGTTACAGACAATAACTCACTCATATCGCGCGTTGAGTCTAGTCTTGTACCCAGACCACAACGTACGTAAGCATTATCTCATAATCACTCATGATGTGTAAATTGCTACGTACGGTGGTAAGGAAACAAGTTGCACGAAGTTGTTCCGTTGCTTGAAGCACCAATCAAAATGCAGCTTTCGCGTCGTCGTTATTCGATCTCACAAGCGCTGTCGAGTACAAGAGAGGATACTGCTGAACAAGTGTGATTGTGCGCGCTTGTGGGAGTCTGGGTTACCCTTGATAATTCGTCCCATTCAACTCGCAGCTATTTTAAGAGCTTTCTCAAGGAAGGACGTTTTTATTTGCTTGCCGACGTTTAGCATTTCCTGGTTCATGCACAAGCCTCGGGTAATGTTCTACCAATAGAGTATCAAGCCTCAGTAATGTTGTACCAATAGAGCTATCAAGTCGCCTTCTTTGCAGCTTACGACCGGTACACATCAATATTACGTAGCAATTTTAGTCCCGCGGAACAACTTCGTGCAACCTGATTGCCAGAGCATTTTACGTAGCATTATACATTATGCGATAATGCTTACGTAATTGGTCTGGTTACGAGACTACGTTGAGTCAGTGGCGCTCCTTTCTCAATCTGTTTGTAAGGCATGCAATGCAAGCCAACACTTAGCAGAAAATCATGTCGTCACGAAAAAATTTCCCAATTTATTAATGTAATTTAATTACCATAGTTATTAATATTATATAGGATGACGGCCAGCGCGGCCGGCCAGGCGTATAACATAAATTATTTGTAAGTTAATAAACCATAAACTAAATTTGACTGTGCCTTAAATAACTCTGACGTTGTTAAAAAAACTCTTTGTGCAGCGTACAAATTTGCACCTTATTGACACTCATACACGTCACACCAGCCATCAATGCTGTAAGTGAACGCGGTGCAGCTTCCTTATTACGTAGCGTAAATTCTTATTTACGTATCACTACATGTACGTCTCAACGCGTTTAAATTACGATGGTCACGCTCACAAAGAAGGAACAGATACCATTAAGCGGCCTTAGAATTTGTAAGCCTGAATGAGCTTAGGTTGGAGGTGTTTGGCACGTTTTGAGGACAACGATCATGCCATTCAATAAATATATCAGTACTTGATTTCAGAAGATACTCTAAGCTTGTTGTGTTATTATAGATAATAATGATATGGGATCGTTTCCGCGAAAAGGGACCTAACGCATGTTTTTTCAAGATTTCAAATTCTTTGATATTCTAGAAGTCTGAAATGTCCTCTACACATTGCTTCTTACGCACCGAGAATAGGAGTATCTGTCATGGAGTTGTCAGGCTCTGAATTTCTAATTAGCCATACATTTCAACATGCAGTAAGCGTTGCACTTCTATTGCGCCTACTGGAAATTGTATATTGTATGCGTTTGTGATAATTATAGTTTATCAAAATCAAAGCTCAAAATCGAATCGTCAGGTAAAACAGCTCAATCAATGGGATTTCATGACTTCAAAAGGATAAAGTTGCAGAGCTTCTGGGACATATCCTCCATTACCCCTGGGTACCCCCTTCCGGTACCATGCATATAATTGTTCCTACCGCCCTGACATTACAGGCTTTTAATATATTAATATAATTCATACATATTGTATTAGCCCCCCCCCCCCCCCCCCCCCCCCCCCCCCCCAAAATCTTTTGTGATTGACTACGGCCCACACCAATCACCGCAATTAGCCGAAATTGCTAATTTAATGTACTAGATGTTGCTATAGGCTGTGAGTGGAAAGAGACCAATCTGCGCGCAGTGAAATTGTTCAAATTCGACAATTGCCTAGACTTTTAAAGTTCATTGTTTTGTTGAATCTAATAATTTTGGTGGATTTAAATCATTTAATACAAATGTATTAAGAACCAATACATTACACACACACACACACACACACACACACACACACACACACACACACACACACACACACACACACACACACACACACACACACACACACACACACACACACACACACACACACACACACACACGCACACACACGCACACTAGGGTGTGTAACCTCCCCTGCATAATGAAAATCGATTTTTCAGAATACTTTTTAAACACTACAGGTTTCTGTGGATCTGAAAATCGAATAGTTTGAAAAGCAAAATCGATTTTCCGAATAGGTTTTGCCAAATTTCCTGCCGAATACCTAGGTTATTCAGGTTATGGTGCTTGTGGAGTGCACACTGAGAAGATATTTCATGTCTGCACAGAAATCCACCTGGTCTCGCACCCAAACTAGAGCTATGCATGTCAGTTGAAAACACAGAGACACAAAGGTCTACAGTAGCCTGTGCTTGTCATATAGAGTTGTATGTCTTTACCATGCACTTGTACACATCAATAGTACCTAACCATCCAACACTAACCACTGAGACCAGACATCGCCATTAAAAACTCACTCCACATCACGTACAATTACGTACTCCACTTACAATCATCCCTCAACACGTTCTCGCTATAAATGCATATCAAATTTCCCATTAGTTTAATAATACTCAGATATGTTCACTTCGTACCACTGTACAATAAAACAAAGTAATACTAGTACTGGTACATAAATTTATTGCTACTACATATAAACACAACTCGTGGCATATACTAATGAACTTCGTTACTTGAAGACGATGATAAAAATGTCATCCCCAATTGATGCGCATTAAATATTTAGTATTATATTACTATCTATTTACTCAATGCCTACCAAAGCTTCTGTATGTATATATAGTAAAAACAACAGTGACGTATGTTATATATATATATAACTCTAATTATGAAATACTCTGTTGAAAATCAGATCCGGATATTAGTATAAAACGGTATTCGAATAATGGGCGAATTGTCAATGCTGACGACGAATACCTAAGTACCTAATGGAGAAACACAAACCGGTTATTTCGAATAAATAAAATTCACTAATCGATTTTTCCGAGTAATGCTAAATTGCTATTCGAACGGATAGGTTTTTGCGAATATCCGAATAACCCGAATAACCTGATAACCGGTTACACACCCTAACGCACACACATACACAAAAACACAAACACACACAAACTTACACACACTTAAACACACACGCAACACACACACACACACACACACACACACACACACACACACACACACACACACACACACACACACACACACACACACACACACACACACACACACACACACACACACACACACACACACACACACACACATCACACACACACACACACACACACACACAAATTCATAGTTGTGGCAGTACTGAAGCCATCTGAGGCGCACACACACAGGTAATTTTGCAGGAAGTTAGCACATCAGTAAGGGACAACACAATAAGGGTTGTCAAAAAACACCCCCCCTTGTACGCAACAAAACTGTACAGCCCCATCTCCCATGCACCATCATGTGTACAACCACTCCTTCCAAAGGCCTCTGTTGGGATCGTTTCCGCGAAAAAGGGACCTAACGCGTGTTTTTTTTTTCTAGATTGTTTTCTTTATTTACATTCTAGAAGTCTTCTACACATTGCTTCTTACGCATTGAAAATCGGAGTATCTGTCATGGAGTTGTATAAGGCTCTAATTTATAATTAGCCATACATTTTAACCCAAACCTTACATTTCTATTGCGCGTAGGTCCCCATTTCCCATTTACAAGAGCCCAATGCATTGTAATACCAACAAAAAAAAAAGTCCAGATTAATTATTCGCATAAATAATAATAATAATTTGAAGGAGTCGCGATTTCGTTCCGACGATTATGTATAGTACGTTTCCAAAATTTATTAGTTGTGCTGGCTGTGTACACATTGGATTAAAGGACAACGAACTATATGCACGGCTCAGGCTGGACTCGTACAGCATCTCGGGCAGTCTTGCTCAACATAAATGACGAAGGCAATGAAGTAGCAATGTCTCCCTTCTGTGCATCATGACCTAACACACCTTCCCCGGGCTGAGGTGTAGCGTCTGTGGAACTCACGTGATATTCCTTCCACTTGTGAGAGACCACAATGTACACCTTTGGGATCAGAAAACATCCAAGTACAGCGGTAGCACTAAGTACAATGGCTAGCACCTGCGAGCCAGTCTGAAATACAGGGCCAAGTGAGGCAGTTCCAAAATAGGTGAGAATGAATGCAGTCCAAATGACAACGAGTGTGCTTGCTGTGATGCTGACGAACTTTGTTTCATTGAAGCCTGCAGGAACTTTTCTGGTTCTAAAGGCAAAGTACACGGTGAGGATAAGTATGACTGCGTTGTACCCAAGAGTGATGGACAGGCCAATGTACGGGTTTTCAGAGCACTTAATCTCTCCGCTTTGAGGACTGTAGATGAACTCGACGTTGGGGGCGCTCCAAGGCAAGCCATAACGTCGATATGATGACCTGAACGAATAACAGAACCAATGCAAAGATCACTTGACTGAAAGGGCTGGTAAACTTCGGAGCAATCATGGAAGCCTTTCTGTTAAATATTCTGTGAATTCTGATCACCCTCACTAATATTGGGATGAAGCAGGCAGAATAACTGAAACCTATCCCAAAACGCCTTATAGCACAGAACGCTGGTGATGGTGTGGCGGTGAAGACGAATGGCATACAGTAGCACAGGAACAGTCCAACAAACAGAAGTGTCATGAGCTCTCGACTAGATGCCATCACCACTTTGTGGTTCACGTTAATGAGCATGACGAAACCAACAATCATAACTGTCACTATTCCGAGCGTGGCTATTGTTATAGAAATGACACTCCACGGGTAGGAAAAAAATTCGTAATTAATCACTATTGGCGTACAACCATCTTTGTTCCTGTTTGCCTTCGTTCCGACAGCACAATGTTGGCAAAGCTTGCCATCGCTATACGGGTTAGTTCCTGTGCAGGAACTGCACGTCCAACAGCAGCTGCTTTGACCCGCTACTGGTATCGGATACTCTCCGCTATTGCACGGAGCACTGCAAAATGACCGAATACTTCCGTTTATCTGATTCCACACAACAGGTTTCGATAAGTTGAGAGCTGGGAGTTGACCGTTCACCCATTTTCCAACGGAAGTGACCACACTTCCCTGTAGATTTTCCACCGTATATATTGCCGGAATATCGCCGTTCCGGTCAAAACTGACCATGCCCCTCGCATCTTTTCGACCGAAAGTGACGTTGAGAAGATGTTGAAACAGAAGGTCTCCTTCCAGAGTGACGGCATTAAATATACCTTTGGTGAGTGCAGCACTGCATAACCCGGCGCTCCCGTTACACACTCGTCTTTGCATATCCTGTACCCCGTAGGCAATTGTGTACACCGCATCGAAAGCGTGTGCCAAATAGAGAATATCCGCATTGTAACCGGTTGCTAGGCTCTGATGGGCAGTGTCGCATAGGAGTGATGTGTTTGTGCCGTTTAGGGAGCAGTTGAAGTGGGCCTCCCAGTACTCGCTGAACCACGGGTTGTCCGTGTGGTTATTGATGTGAAGGTTTGTGAAATAGGCGTTGAAGTTGTCGTTGACTATCTCTTCGACAACGACGCCTATAAGGTTGCGCGCTGTTTGCAGACGCTGGGTGCTTAGGGAGTCCGTCCACGCGTCTGTTCCAACCCAAACGAACTCCTTGGTGAACGTGATGGAATCTCTATCTCTTTTCCGCTTGATGGCGTCCAGAAGCCCATTTAGTGTCTCAACCTGTGCAAAGGCTACTACCACCGTTGCATTTATTACGTAAGGCTGCATCAGTTTGTCCACGGCTTTATCGTAGTCTTGCGTGGTCGCCCCGGGGTAAGGTATCTCTATGACGTTGTTACCAGCTATGCAGCGACCGAGGGTTTCGTTCTTGTACTTTTCAAGGAACGCGCTCATCCCGTCCCTCCCGTAAACGTCGCCCGATTGGATCGCCGCGACGTATGTCCAGTTGAAATAACTCAAAATATCAATCAAGGCCTTAGCTTGATAGATATCAGATGGTACAGTACGGAGAAAATATTTGAACTGAGTCTTGTCGCTCAGACTAGGGTGGGTGGCTGAGAATGAAACAAGAGGAATACGGAACAAACCCAGTAGTTGAGCAATCGGTATGGTAGTGGTACTAGTGGAACCGTCGATCATAGCAGAAATGCCGAATCCCTTTTGTGGTGTCTTCGATGTGAGGAGGTTGAGCGTTTCGTCCAAAGCTGAATTGATTGAGGAGCATGAATCGTGTATTGTAAAGCCGAATTTCACTCCGGGAACTAACTCTGATCTGTTATTGATTCTCTCGATAACGTACGCTATTGCCTCTGAATGTATAATCCCAAGGCTGTTGATCGAACCACAGGCGCCGTTGAGCGATGTGTGTATGGGCAGGACGGCTCCTATCATGACTACATCCGACGACACGTTCTTGTAACGAGTGTACGCAATGGCTGCAGCTATTCTTCCTTCGATCAACACAGTAAGAGCTATCAGCGTCACTCTCATTGCTAGCCTCGCAGCTGCTGCCATTTCTACATGCAAGTACATAAGAAGGAGAGTACTGAGTTTCCTGACGCATTTGCATGCAGTTGATATACACATCGTTCACAGGAAGGATGGTCATATATACAACTCAAATTTATTAATACAATATTGATAATACATTTAGATCAAAATACAGGGGGACAAAATAATGACTTCATATCAACATTTAAGTGCACGATACTTTTAGTTTGATTTTTGGTTTGCCGGATCGAGGGCAAAGGTCCGTCGCAGTATTATTGCACAACTGGATAACTTTCCACCTCCCGAAATGGGGCTCACCATTTCCGCTTGCGTCCAAAGGCCCAGAGAAATAATTAATAAATATTCCATATCCAGAAATTCCAATCATTGAGAGGACATCTATGCATTTTAAGTCGAAAATATTTTCCGATTACATCACTGGATAGAGAAAAATCGGAAGATCATCATGATATACATTTTATGGCATTTGCACTGAAAGGAAAAATGCTAAAAATTGTCAAAGCCATGCTTTAAGTCATGAACTAGTTAACTAATGTAAGCACGGTTGTGCACGAGATCTCAGATTGATCTTCAACAAATAACCCATTTGCAGAAATGCTTCTAAGTCTGAGGTGGTAACTGAGCTTTATAGCAGCGCCTCAGCCTGTCTTTGATCAGCTAACACACGTTCAATCCTGGACCGCTTCTATAAGCGCCGGTACCCTGAACGTGACGATGAACTGTACTCGTATTAATATGAATACTTGTAAGTAATCTGGCGTAGCATACCCTCCGCAAATAAACGTGGCTGTGTTAACGCCAGACTAGCGTGTAAGTGGGTCACGTTTTTGCTGCACCATAGCCATGCATCAAACATTGAAACTGGCTGATATTTAATTCTGTTAACTGCATGCAAGATTCCCGCTGGCTGGCATCTGCAGATCTATATTACGGGCTTCCGGTCACACAACTCAGTCTGGGACAAACGTTTGGCTTCCTCAGCAGTTTGAGCTTCCACTATACATGCCATGGCCAGATGCACAGAGGACCTTACACAATATGCACGTGATCAGTCCTTAGATACTGCTAGCACCACATGTACTATAGGCCTACTTCGTACATACAAGTAGAGAGCACTGTTTGCAATCCTGCACGTGTTGCGTGGGAATTGGTGAATTACACCATAGATAAAGTAGACTTTACTATCTAAGATTACACGCAGGAGCTCGCTAGCGCTGGACTTTTTTTTAGCTACAATTTACAGAAAGATTGAATAGTCTTTGATATGGGCTCAGGTTGCGTTGTGTAAAATTACCACGGGTGCAAACGCTACAGTTGTGGCTAGATACATGTGTACCTAAACTGCAGATGGAGTTCTTATCTAGCCACATTGCCAACTGTAGCGTCCGCACCTGTGGTAAGTTTACACAGCGCAACCTGAGTCCGCGATTCAACCTTTCTGTGATGAACTGTTGCTGAATTACATGAAAGAATAAAAAAGTCCAGCGAGGAGCTCCTGCGTGTAATCATAGATAGTAAAGTCTACTTTACTATCTATTGTGCAATTCATGCAGAAGCGGGCCAGGATTGAACGTGTGTTGGCTGATCAAAGACAGGCTGAGGCGAAGCTATAAAGCTCACTTGCCACCTCCGACTTAGAAGCTTTCTGCAAATGGTTATGTATTGAGGACCGATCTGAGAGTACATTAGTTAACTAGTTCATGACGTAAAGCACGACTTACTGCATTACGTATGACCGCGACCGCCAGTACTAAATAATTATTTTTTCTTTGACAGTTTTTAGCACTTTTCCTTTCAGTGCAAATGCCATAAAATATGATTTTTCTCTATCCACTGATGCAATCGGAAAATATTTTCGACTTAAAATGCATAGATGTCCTCTCGATGTATTGGATATGTATAGTTTCAAAAACTAACTACAGGTAGGACAACTCGAGAAGTTCCCCAAATGCGTGCTACTCAATTATCTCTCGAACCTTTCACTTCCAAACAGTTCCGTGCACACTTCCTTGTAGAGGGCAAGGAACTATGATAACAGCCCAAAAAAAATTCAATTGAAGCCTCGTACCTACGATGATTAGAACTTTCTGAATAATTCTAATTATTTATTCAAACATATGCGTAGTAACAAATCGCTCACCAATACTGGTGATAAAGCGCTATGTTATGAAGTACAACAAGTATGTGTCATATAAATATCCGTTTAAACAGTTGGAAGTGATCCTATTAGCGGTTATAACGTACGTTAATTAGGCACAGGCTATAACTGGCTTGGCCGCATAACTACAACCACTCATTGACACAAAATGGAGGCTGCATGCACGTTAAGCACATCAATCGAAAATCGAAGGAAGGAAGGTGTGGTAGGGGAGTTGCTTCTTTATCGTGTGATACATTATCTGAAAAGACTTCACAACTGTACAGACACGGGCCGAGATGATGCTTAGCACAGTAAATTCGTAGTAGGGGGCATAAATGTGATTTCACTCCAAAATACCACTGTGAATGCTCAGCAATAGAATTCTGCTGGGGTCGACCTATAAGGTATTCATGACGAAATCATGGAATTTCATCTTCATGGTCAAAAATACTCCGTTGTCTTTAAAACAGTTCAAATCAGTGTCATCGCTCCCCATTGTTTCGAGTACCAGAAATTTGAAGACAAAGTAAAGCCTTGGGAAAAAAAATAAAGAAGCAAGAGAATCATGACCGAAGGAAAAACTTACAACAGATGGATACAATGCTTGATTAACATGAAGACTGAGTGCCAAGTGTAAAATCAGATAGTGAGCTGGTTTCTGTGATGAGAAAGAAAGACATGATGTGCACTGCAAATAAGTTGGTTGCAATGGTAAACCAAGAAAAATTAAACCAGTGGTTTAAATTTTAACTGGTTTCACGGTTAACCAAAATGTCAAACCAATTTTAAGGCCATAAGAGTTCAAATCACGTTCGTGGCGAATTATTTTTTTTTTACTTTTTAAAATCTTTGGTTTAATCTTTAAACCAAAAATTATGGTTATTTATAAACCACTAATACGTTTAAACATTTAACCAAATTCATTTGGTTTAACGTATAAACCTAGTTTGGTTTACACTGTGTAGTCCAAAGGCTAAACCAAATTGGTTTACCATTGCACAGTGGTTTAAAAATAGAGGTCATGTAGACATTAGTGAATTTAGAAAAACAAATGATATGTTGTAATTATTCTGGTTATGTGTTACAAGAAAATGTTATTATTAATCAAGTTAATGATTCAGTAACATTAATAATATTACGTATTTCTCCCAAGCTTCACCATTGTCTATTTTACGTTTACCGGTATTCAACCTCTTCAGCCATAATCGAACGAGGCAGCCGCCAACGAACAAAACGAAATGAACGAACGAACGAACGAACTTTGATCACCGATGCACAGAAAGGATACAATCACTATCACTTCAAAACTAGCCGTTACAAATGTTTGCACACACGTCTTAAATGCATGAGTATATGCGCCGCAGGCCAGCAAGCACACACAGGCCTCTACAATGAACAAAACGCGGGCTGTATTGTGTTATTGTCCGCACACAACAAAAGGACAGCGCGGCGTAGCGTTGTGAAAGGCTCAGTTGCCAGTAAGTTCTCGCAAGTCTTATTCCCGCGGTCCACTCTTGTGTTAAATGTATGTTATAAATGAAATTATTATAAACATGGCGCTGTGTATACTGCTGTTTGTTTTTAACTTTTGTCGCTCTAACTTAGAACGCGGCGGGAGGCGGCGCCTATGTTGCTAGTGCCAAATGATGGTTAATCGTAGTTATGTGTCATGTATGGCCCAGATAGCTGTAGATTTGACTAGAAATGGAGAAGAGGCGGTATAAAAAGGGCGTAGACTGCTCAATTTTTGACCGGCCAGCCGATTTTAAGCGGCCAAATATGGCGTTCTGTGAATCGTATCCGGGTTCTGCTCCACGTCTACAAAAACACACACAGTCACAATCGTTAATCTCATAACTAGAACGTGTCCTTTGTACCAATAATGTAATTACCGGGCACGTGAAGGTACATGTTATCGCTAAAAATGGCGACAGCTGGATGTAGGTTCTCGCTTGGAATGACTTTCTCATCTGTGGCGGAGAAGGATGCCTTCAAACTCCGTGTAGACAGTGCCAGACGTATCCTTTTTCCTTATGAAAGTACCTCACAAAGGCCAGATAATGCCGCCCTATTGAATGCGATGCTGGACATTGTGCTTTCGATCCAATCGACGACCCCCTCCACCATCCAGTCCACTCATTCTTTCTTGGACACAGCAGGTACGTGTACTATACTTTATAAATGTATCGAGGCTTCATAACTTCGTAACGTATAGGCATACGCCGGTACGCGTAGGTCCTACGTCATATGTATATGCACATGCATAGTTATAGAATAAAAGGCCGGCGTGCATGGTCATTTTATACTGCTCTTTCTTGTAGGCATATGCACGGGAGATGAAGACAAAGACGATCAGAGGCTCTGTGTGGTTGAGCACAAGGCTATTAGGTGTCTCTGTCAGGGCTTGGTCCAAGCAACACTGCGGTAGACCACGTCCCACTTGGCAGCTGGAGTTCTTTATGAAGGTTCATAAATCCTCCTATGCTGGTTGTATTCTATAATCACAATTCGTTTGAATGTGTAGAAAGGAGGCATTGTGCAAATTCGCTTTGTCTGCCCACACTGCAAAGTAGCTCGCACATGGGCTTCTTCTAGAGTTCTTGCGGGTAACTACTTGGCAGCCAAAAGCAAGTAGCTATGCTCATGTACTGCACAACATCTAGTAATAATTTTGCTTGCACTCCATGCATGCAGGCTCATCCATGCCTTTTACCTGTGCAGGCACGAAGAATGTGGCTAAGAGATGAAAAAGATCTGTGCTGGGCCTGTTAAAGCTAGAGATAAGACGTGGTTTGCACAACTTTCAGACAAGGGTATGTGCTGTGTTGTCCTTTTTTTTTTTCAGCCAGCGTACACCTGTAATCGTTTAAATCCATTATCCTTTTTTTTCAGCAAGGAGTACCAAAGTACACCTGTACTGGTGCATGAAGAACTGTGCCAGCAACCCGGCCTGACATTCTATGCAACATGATTATGAATATAAGCCAGCACTTTCAGGTACTAGGTGTGCATGCGTACATGTGTAGTGTGCATTTCTACATGCAGCAATGATGGTCCGGTCGTTGTGTGTATTTGGGAATGTTTTTATTTGTTGCTTCCATGTAGGGTCACCACCTTAATTGCCATTTAGAAAGTCGTTGTCGCCAGCCAGGTTACCACCCAAAGAGAAAGATCCTGACTATGTGTGAAGCCATTAAAGCATATGAGGATGCACTGAAGAGAACCCTTATCTACTGCTTTGCTGAGTCATTCTGTTGTGTATGCAGCTTTATGCAGGCATTGCTAGTTATATCAATATAAGGTCCTAATTCCAGTGTCGAGACACCTTCTGGATGGAGTCATTTAACCACCAGCTACTAACCTACCTGCCCAAGAGGATACACTTCCACACTAACACCTTTAAAATGCGGATGAACCTAGCTGTGATGGATTGGGTGAGTGTTGTGCATGTGATGGTTATGAACAATATGACCACTTCTTTAGAATGAAAACACACAACGGGCATCAATAAGTCATGATGAATACCTAGATGTTCGCCGACCGGACCATCATAGCACTTACAATGTATTAAAGAAAAAAACCTTTCAATTCGTACGTAACATCTGGAATGCATACATCCTGAAGAACATCTCATCTTTACAGTAGGTTTAGCTAATGACGACAACAAATCCTTGTACAATTCTCCCCTTTTACTAGCCCATTTGAGGAGGAGGATGATGCAATTGACGAGTTGATGTCACCCAATGATTCAACTTTGTTAGATGGAGAGTATGTGGACAGTGAAAGCGAAGAATACCAAGAGGATGATGATAATGATGCATGAAGTTGTAAGGTATGGATACATACATGTATTGTGAAATTGTACATGCATCTATATAATAGCTGTACTGCTCTGAGAATATGTTCATGTGTGTGTGTTTGTTTATGTGTGTTTGCTAATCCTTTTGTGGAAAATCTTAAAAAATTCACGTCTTCAATATAACAAAACACTACAAATTAGTATCATTAGAAACAGGAGACAAAATTCTATGTAGTAAACATATATATAACTCAATCCTTTAAGATTCCAACAAAATATAATTACTTTTACACTTTTAATAAAATTCTCCTTATTTATGCTTTGGCGGACTGTCACTTATTAACCATAAACATTATGGAAATTTCTCCTGCAGATTATAGTGCTGCAAAGTGTTATAAAAATAAAAACATATACATTATACCCTACTCAAATGTCTGGGTCCTAACCCACTGTGCATTGCAACCAATATTTGCAGTGTGTTGTACGAGATGCTGGATGATGCTTCTTGACGGAGGCTAGAAAGGGGAAAAAGGAGTTCATACAAGTGCAGAGAGTTTGCAGACGATTTGCACTCAATCTGTGCAATTAACACAGGCAATGACATAATGGGCCACTCACCCACAATTTTTTGTTTATGCAAATAAGTGATGGATGGAAATTATCTGAAGAGTACATAGTTTACTTCGCCCTTTTGATTGGACAGGGGGCACAAAGGAGTTGTCTACCATAAAATAATTATGTGTACTGAATTGATGCATGTATACATGTATGTATACATGTAAGTTTACACTGGTCTTTTCTTACCAAAACAACCAACCACACAAAAGTCAGGTGGTCAATCAGCAAACTTAAATCCACACAAATTGTTGCTGGCATTCGTGCAGTTGCCCTTCCATACAAATGGGACTTTTACTGGATGAGCACAGTTCCAATCATCCAGTAATCCTAGAGCAGCTGTGATGTCCCATATGCCTAATGATTGTGAGCCAACCACTGGAGCTTGGAGCTACCATGTAGGTCATTGGTATGCACTGGCTGTACCATCCAGTGGTTCATGGCATAGGTCAAACTCAGATTATCGTCCAGCAGGTGGAAGACATGAGACAGTCTGTAGAGAACATGGTAAGGATTAAACAAACACTGATTGAAGCAAGCAAACAGAAGGAGGAAATAATCAACAGCACCAAAGTGACTGACAAGGAATTTGCTGGTCCCTTTGTCAAGCAATTGGATGAAGCCCCCAATCTTTTAACATACATAGCAACAATACTTAGGTGGTGTGTTAGTTGGCAACCATATACACAAGACGACCCTCCAGGTATAACTAAGAATAAAATATGCTCAAAGAGCGTATTGGCATGGCAAACACATATTGGATTCGGTCTCATGGGGTGAGAAAGAAGCCAATCCATTCATGCACCTTGCAAAGGATGTACCATTCAGTAACAGATCCTGTTAAACATTTGTTGCTCATTGTTAAGGAGGCACTTACTGATTGCAGCTCTACAAAATGTGGCGCCTCCTCCTAAAAGAATGAAATAATAATACAGTATAAACTTCAACAGTAAGTATCGCTGGTAAACAAAATCGTGGCTACAAGAACATACGAGAACTAGTTAGTACCTTCTGTTACCTTTAATTTCTAGCTTGAATTCAAACTTTCTATCGGTTTGGAACGTGAAAACACACTTCGAAGAGGAAAGGTACGTCGAGGGTACCCGCTTTCAACAGCCATAACTTGCCGTGGCAAGAATTGCTGGCCCTAATGACTTGCATCAAAAAGAGAAAACTGTAGCTTCTTTTGTAATCTGCTTTTAAATGGCGCTTGTAGCCATCCTGTCTTTTGTACCAGCTCACGTTTTTAGCTCTCCAGGTTGTCAAGGGCGTTGCTATAGGCATTACGCAATCATTTCAATTTTTCGATTACATACTTTTTGTCCACACAATATATGGCCGCAAAACGCCTGTGTACCCGCAAATTAATTAATCAACGCGCGCTGTGCGCTGCCCGCACGCCGCAACAACAGTTAATGTTGCTGTCTCATTAACTTTTAATTCTCTATATCTATTGGCTCCTATATCCAATTCTCACAATCCTTTGTCGTGTTGTTACTAGATCATATAGTATCCAAATTAATTTTGTGTGTCTGTACGTTTCTTCGGATAGCCAGACTAACTCAGGTTAGTAGGTGTAATACTTCGGTAAAACCAATACGGAGTGAAATTAACACTTCTGAATCAACTTCGAGTTTTAGAAATCATGTATGAACCATCGCTGAGTTTTTTTTTTTTTTTTTTAACCATAAGAAGCCTGATGACCGCGCTGCGCAACATATAGCACGTATAAATGTCCCAAATTGACAACTAAATAGATTTCACACGCATTATAATGCGTGTGAAATCTATTAGTTGTCAATTTGGGACATTTATACGTGCTGCGCACCATGCCTATACATACTGTAGCGGATAGTGTCCATTCTAGTACTGGATTAGCTTGCCGTACACGGGCAGGCTGAAGATATTTTCCCTCAATCAGCTGGTTTGTATAATAGTCATCACGCCCACCCCCCCACCCACCCCCCCCCCCCCCCGTCTCTCTCCTACTCTTTAAAGTCACGAGCACTACTATTGCGAGGGTGTATACGTGGTGTATACGTGGGGCATGCAATGTATAAACACCATTATGGTTGTCAGTGTCTTCTCTACCTCCAACGTCTTAAAATGGAAACTATGAACAAGTGTGTAATGATGACCTACGTAGATTTTGCAAGGAAGGCAACCTGAAGGAAATAAAGCGTATCGTCGATACTCTAGGCAAATCCGCTCTTGGTTTTGACGAGAGGTTTCGCAATGGAAACGCTTTGGTACACACCTCTTCACGAAGCCGCAGCCAATGGCCACGAAACCTTGCTGGACTACTGGTTGGAGTTGGCTTTGACGTCAACTGCCGGACTCCGGGTGGAGACACGCCTCTACACGTTGCCGCTGGCAACGGGCGCGTAGATTGCGTCCGCGTTCTACTGAAACGCAATGCAGAGGTGGGCGCACAGAACAACATTGGGAAGACTCCGAGACAGTCAGCCGAACAGTGCAGCTCGGCGGAGCGTCGCGCCGAGTGTAGCCGCGTTTTGACAAGCGAAGGTGAGCACACGCACGCCATTAAGGCATAATGAAGCAAGTCTGATAACCACACACACACTTGCAACACCACACACACACACAACACACACACACACACACACACACACACACACACACATGCAACACACACACACACGCACGCACACACGCACGCACGCACGCACGCACGCACGCACGCACGCACGCACGCACGCACGCACGCACGCACGCACGCACACACACACATAAATCTGCACTGCATGAGTCGTGCTTGAACTTGCACTTAAATTATGTATTTAAGAAGCCTTCGGTCATTCTGTGCATCATCGCAAACTTACCACTTTGTGCTGAGAAATACCAATCGCGAGTATGATTTTGCAACTAGTTTTAACCTCGCGCAGCATTGGTTTGATGAGTGAGGCACAAGAATATACACTTCATTAATGAAGAGCTCGTTTAAACGCCATATTAAACTTTCATTGCACTAAGAGGTCATTCAAATGCCATTAAAACTTTCATCGTATACATTGTATACTTGCAGTTTCTTAAGCATGCTTAGATTTATCCCCCCTCCCACCACACACACACAACACACACACACACACACACACACAACACACACACACACACCACACACACTTCCGATATTTTCTACACTTCTACAACTACTAACTTCATTTATTGTTTCGCCATACATATTGCACATTTATATAGAGATTGTCAATGATGTTGGAAAAAACGGTGAGCATTGGATGGAACTGTTGCTTGATAACCCTCCATTGCTGGAGGACTGTCCTTTCCCGTGCACTGGTGGCTGCTGTCATGTGTAATAACCCTTCCAATATTGGGATGTTGGTCATCAAAGGAGCCCCTAATGTCACTGAGGCCATCGAACTGGCAGTGAATGAACTTAAGCACAATGCACATGCCATGTTGCTTCTCATGATGGCAGCTATGAAGAATGACTACAATCTTGTTCAGAAAATGTTCACAAAACAAGAAGTTGGCAATGAGTTACAGGAGGTGAAAAAAGCTTTGGCTGAAAAGACAATTCCACGTTACTTCCTTTGGAAGTGGCTTGTCGCTGGCAGAACAAAGCTGTGGCAGAAGAATTGCTTCTGAGAACTAATGTGTATCAGAATGAAGGGATGGTTATCTGGCATGGTCTTGGATTGCATGTAATTGAGAGCTCATTGCTCTGTAGAATTGGCTGGACAAAAATATTGGATTTGAGCCGTAACAACTTGATGAAACTGCCTTCAGAACTCAATCTACACCTTCAAAATGTAGGCGAATGGTCTGCTATCTAGCCATATATTCAATTGCATTGGGTGTTTGCAAATGAAGGCGAAGGTTTTAAATAAATATTTCTTAATAGGGTTATTATTTTAAAATGAATTATAGCTATATAGTGCGGAAGTTAGGCAAATATGAACTAGGTTATTTAAATTTTATTACTTATAACAGATGTAAAGATAAAATCAAATACCTTTTAATTAAATGTAATATAGTAATGTGCATTAACTGTTAAAGGATTTATAAACTACACATTAAGTATGGAATTTGATTTATGTTTTATTAGGAAATATTCGAAGTATCAAATCAAACGTGAAAAGACTAAAAATCTAATCACTTTTAATGCGACTTTGACTCTATATAACACATTATCATACATTTTTATAAATATAATATAAATAATTATTGTAATAATTATATATACAAAATAACTCGCAAGTATGGCTCAGCAAATTGCACTCATAAATTACAACATGAAAGAAACATGAACAAAATTGTCATGAAATTAAAACCCAGAGAATGCTTGGTGTACTTCAGATTTGAGGGCGAGATTGAACCACGATAAACTCAGCCCGCCAAAATAACATAATTTTTACTAAATCAAATGGTGGTTTCTACTACATTTCATAGCGGACGTATTTAAATTAGTTAGCTAATACATAGTTAACCTGTCTGAATAAATTTTAGATGAATAATGACGTTATATTTTGATAGCTTACTATTAAACATGGAACTTAACCCCCTCCCCCTCCCCCCCCCCCCCCCCCCCCCCCCCAAAAAAAAAAAAGGCTCGTATTTAAACGTCCAGATCTTCGTAATCGCCGCGTATCTTTTTTCATAATCATGTACGGGTACCATTTACTTTCCTGAAATGCTAAATAGACATTCGCGGTTATGGAGATGCGCACGTTTAAACACGAGCCATTTTTTTGGTTGGGGGCGGAGGGGGTAGTCTTATTTGCGGTACTTTATGCATAATTATTAAACATAATTGGCTCTAACTTAATCCTCAATAACTTTAATACTAGAGGGCATTGAATATTTTGATTGATGAGGATTTGGATGTAATTGGGACAGTTTCCGCGAAAATTGCCCCACGGTTAGAATGTTATAAAAATGCATCGCGTTTGAATCGCTATAACTTCCCAACGAATAACGCTATCGACTTCCTATTTTCAACACTTCATACTACACCATTTTACTATGAAGTGATGAAAATAAGAAGTCGATCGAGTTATTCGTTGGGAAGTTATAGCGATTCAAACGCAATGCATTTTTATAACATTTTAACCGTGGGGCAATTTTCGCGGAAACTGTCCCAATTACTTAATCTGTTACATATAATTGAATAAATAGTATTAGCCTAAGATTGTAATAAATCAAGCAAGTTTTTACTAAACCATTGTCTTTATTTGCGAACACCCACTATGGCACATGCATATATTTACATATGGTTTTCATTGTAACAGGTGGTCAAGATGGATATTCAGTTTAATGAACTCAATGCAATTCCTGGTACTCTCCTGGAACTACCCAATCTGGTTAATCTAAATATTTCCAACAACAAACTCACCACCTTCCTCACTTGGGCAAATGGTCACAGTCTCTTGCTATCTTAGATGTCTCCTTCAACAGACTTAATACCATCCCAGGAGAGCCCACTGCTTCAAGTATTAACACACTAAACCTTGCAAATAATGAGCTCAGTGCTGTTCCTCTGTGCATTTGTAGCTTTACAACTCTTCGTTTCCTTGACCTCAGTAACAATGTAGGCATCCTGACATTACCGATGCAAATGTACAAACTTAAAGAACTTAGGTATCTGAATTTGAAGGGACTTATAAACCTCAGTGGAATCCCTAAATCTATTCAACACGACTCACAAAAAGTCATTGGATATTTCAAAAGTAAGTCACTTCCAACAACTGGTACTATCGCATGAAACTAATGCTGGTGGGCAAGCAGAATCGTGGGAAGACAACTTTAGCAGCAAGACTGCAGGGCAGGAGCTGTGGAAACACATCTACAGTAGGGGTGGATGTCAACGAGTGGGAATACAAGCCATCCATTGGAAAGAAGAGTTTCCAGTTCAGTATTTGGGATTTTGGTGGGCAAGAGGAATACTATGTCACTCATCAGTGCTTCTTATCAGAGCGAGCTCTATACCTTGTCCTGTTTAATTTACTGCATGGTGTTGAAGGGGTGAAAGAAATGATACCATGGCTAAACAACATAGCCCTACGAGCTCCAAATTCATGCGTTCTGATTGTTGGCACACATTTAGATGAGATACCTGCAGCACAAAGGAAAAGAGAAAGCAGACAAATTGCTCCAGAAAGCTGCAGATATTGCTGGTGGATTTTGTAACAAACTTCAGATATATCAGGTCATGGCTGTAGGACTGAAGGATCCGCTTGAAGGTGTGACAGACCTAAGGGACTCAATCTATCAGTGTGCTGCCGAGTACAAATTTAGCAATGGGGAATTTGTCATGGGGCAAAAGATCCCACTTAGCTATTCCAAACTGGACAAACACATTTTATGGTTTCAAAAGAGAGCAAGGCAATGCAACTTGATTCCAATCATGAACAAGGAAGAGTTCAAGGCTCTTGTAAAAGACCTCAGCTTAACTGATATTCATGGAGATAATGAACTCAAACTGGCAACCACATTTTTAACTGACATAGGCACCCTTCTTTATTATGATGATCGTAGTCATCACTTGGATGAGTTGTATTTTCTGGACCCTCAATGGCTTTGTGATATAATGGCTAAGGTAGTGACTGTGAAGGAGAGCAACCCATTTGTTTCAAATGGTTATCTTGGCTGTGAAAGATGTTCCTCTTTTATTTCATGGCGAAAAGTTTCCATGGCAATACTTTAAGCAATATGTTGCCCTTCTTGACCGCTTTGATATTGCACTGGCACTTGACAGGAAAGGATACTCATCCCTTCCATGCTATCAGAGGTGAGACCTGAAGGGGTGGATGTGGCTGAACCACATGAGATGCCATTTTATACTCGACTTGTCATCTTTAACTCACCAACAACTCCATCTGGGTTTTGGAGTCGGTTGAATTTCTAGGATACTTCATGCCATCCCTGGTGTTCGAAGGACAACACTTCCAGAGGGTGCATCTGATTTGAACCCAGAAATTATTGCTGTGGATAGTTCAGATGATCAAATTCCAACTACAACTTTGAACAACTTAACTACGAGAGTACCGTCTTTTAATCGAAATTTGTCAGTATCTACCTCAGATGCAAATTCTTCCATATCTATGACCTCTGTCGCTGATGCATTGCAAGCAAAGTTGTTATACTGGCAAACAGGTCTCTTCTATCAAACAACCAGGTTTCTTTAGGGTCGAATCGTTGTCACACACTAAGCATAAAAAGAAGGTGTTGAGATAACTGCATCATTTTCTACATTGGGTAGAATCGTGATAAGCCAAATTTTGGATTTTGTTAGTGTTTTAGTAAAAGACTGGTACCCAGGTCTGCAAGACAGAGGGTCATTAAACCAATTTATTTTCTGTTGTGAGTGCATGAGGCTGAAACGTACCAACCCATACCAGTTTGATGTGCAAAGATGTCTTAGTCTGATTGGTCAGAACATGGCTTCAATTGACTGTATGTACAGTCAGAATCCTTCTGAAAATCACTCTGTATTGCTGGCAGACATTGTTCCAGATCTGCTACTGCAAGACATTAGTGTGAAATATCTCCTAAACATTTCTGAGCTGGACTACAAGGAGGAAGAAAATTTGGGTACTTGGAACTGGAGGCTTTGGCAAAGTGTATCGAGGTAGATGCCATGGTAAGTCAGTAGCCATAAAGAGGTATCTGAAAGGTGATGAGGCTCTAAGTGAGCTTCGAAAAGAGGCAATGATCCTCCAGCAATTTCACCACCCTTGTCTGGTGTGCCTTGTTGGTGTATGTGTGCACCCAATAATGGCCATGGTGCTAGAGGAGGCACCTATTGGAAGTCTGGAGAGTCCTCTCATAAAGGCACGACTTCCTATACACCGATTGGTCATCCATCGCATTGCTATACAAGTTGCAGCTGCTCTAAATTTTTTGCACGAGGGAGGCATCATATGTCGAGATCTCAAAGCAGCCAATGTTCTGTTGTGGTTCTCTCGATCCGGAGTCACTGTGTCACTGTAAAGTGACTGACTTTGGCATAGCAACTATCTAACTCCGATTGGTGCTCGAGGAATTATTGGAACAAAGGCTTCATAGCTCCCGAGGTGCTTCATGTTGGAAAGAAAAGGGAACACTCATTGTATGATCACAGGGCAGATATTTTCTCATTTGGAATGTTTCTCTATCAAATGATATATCGAAGACACCCATTCCATGATATGCTGCCAGTGAGGATTGACTCTGCTGTGGAGAATGGAGAACGGCCTAGGTTAGATGATGTTCCAGAATCAGATAATGTCTACTTTTTTTTAACAAGGTTAATGCAGTGTTGCTGGCAAGCTGACCCACGCAGCAGACCTGCCACAGCTGAAATCATAGACAAGTTATGCCTCTCTTCATTTCAGTCTTTAATGTCCGTGAGGTCTGCACCATTCAGCCTTTCACACTGTAAAGCCTGTGCCATCACAGAAAAAGTATTTTCTGAAGCTGGCGCTGGTCATCGTGAAAGTGAGATCTGGGTGTGCTTTGATGGTGATGCAGGCATTGAAATTAATGCATATTCAATAAGCACACTGGTCTTGTTAAGCAAAAATGTCCTCAATGGAATTAAGCCACAATGTATCAGTATGTGTGAGCAATATGTCTGGGCTGGCTTGAAAGATGGAAATGGTAATGGAGCAATTGAAATATTCAGCATTACTACCAGAGCATCTTCACAAAAAAATCCTCTTGAAGGGCGATGTTGTCTCTTGTATGACATATAAAAACCAAGTTGTATTCTGTGGCACATTCAAAGGGTTTTGTCCTTTCTTTCAGTAAAAATACACAGCAAACTCAATTTTTCCCTAAAGGCAGCTCAAAAAACTCTCTGAGAATATAATAGATGGAATTGTGGTCACAAATGACTGCATCTGGCTGTCACATGCATGTGTAATTGCTATTCTTAATATTGACACTCTTGAAATGGTAGGAGAACTTGACCGGAAAAGCTATCCTGATGGATTCATAGGACAGTTACATATGAATGAAGACAGGTGTACTATTTGGAGTTGTCAGTTGATTAGTACTTGCGTTTCTGCTTGGAGCACAGATAAAAAAACTCACACCATTGACATTGACATAAAGGATTATGCAAGCACAATTACTACTGAATATCAAGATGAGCTGGAGACATCAATTACTGCAGTGGTACCAGTCCTGGATACAGTGTGGGTAGGTTTGGAAAGTGGACATATTCTAATATTTTGCCATAAAGAGTTACTGACATGGTTTCAGCCTTACAAATCCTATGTTCAGTTTTCTTCTGTGCATTCCTTGTGAAGGTCCAAATCACTTACAGATCAAGAGGAGTTTAATAATCAGTGGGGGAGAAAAGTTTAACTCTTCAATGGTGCCTGGTCTAGTTCAAAATGAGAATGCAAGTAATTCAGGAATTCTAGTCAAATGGAAAGCCTTTCCTTCCAAGACCTACAGGCAGTTATCCTTAGTGCAATCCCAGTCATCCACTTTCTTGCAGAATCATGAGTGTACTAAAAGTGTGATTCAAATAGGTGGATTAAAGACGACACGTTCTTAATGGAAGATCACTCAGATGTGGCTGATGCTGAGCAAACTGATGAATTAGAAAGTTAGCGCCTATTGAAATATTGAACTTTCATCATGCTGTGCCACTCCTTATTGTTCTGAAAATCTGTACTTACCTCCTTTTGATTCAATGCTGGTAATATTAAATAATTCCACAGTAAAATTGGCACTTGGTGCACACATGTGTGTGTACGTGTATGTGTCTGCATCTCTGTGTGTATCTGCTCTGCAATTCCTTCTGTCTCATTATGAATTTTTACACCCATAGGCAACAACTGGACACTAATTTTGTGTTACCTATGCATAAACACATACACATTTCATGATAGCAGTGAAAACAGAGCAACAGAAGCACACTCAGGGGGATACATATGATAGCATAAAGAGTAGAGTAGGGGCCATCTAAACACATGCAGGCTATTTCCTGAGCATTATGGAAGAAACAGTGGCATGTAGACCTGGAAGGGGGGGGGGGGGGGGGGGGGGGGGGGGGGGGGGTGGTGGTGGGGGGGGGTCGGTGTGGAGGCGGGTGTGGTGGGGGGGAGAGAGAGAGAGAGAGAAAGAGAGAGAGAGAGAGAGAGAGAGAGAGAGATGAGAGAGAGAGAAACATATACTTTCCAAGTATCGAAACTACAATACTGAAATACAACAACCCAGTTGCTTGGCAACCGACCATATATCCATATAACATAGCCAATCATAGCACACGTAGAACTATGACCAATCATGTAAGTTCTACTTGCCCCATTACTCCCTCTTTAAATTCCAGAATGTATATACAATGTGTATAATAATGTCCATATCTCAGTGGAGGATGGCGATTTCGCTGTGGTCTGTAGTGTACAGGCTGCTCTGCCTGGTATCGTCTCATCATCAGCATCAGTATATACATATCCACCTGGACATTCATCTCTTAACACCATATCAGGTGATGGATCTACTGATGAAAGCACTTCATCCCTCTCCAGCTGATTAGTCTGTTCTGATCCCCTTGACGTTGTACACTTCTCTGGATCACCACGACAAAGCTTCAACCGATTGTAATGAACTATTTGGGTACTTGTAGTTCCAATCAACTGAATCCTGTAATTCACTGGACTTACCCGGTCAATAACAGTATACAGTGTAAGGCCCTCTCCACAGTGAAGAGAACTTCTTTGTCTGACCAACCTTCACTGCTGGATTGAAAAGCCACACTCTGTCACCAATCCTAAAGTTCGTTTTTGAACAGTGCTTTTCCTTCCTTTTTTTTCTGGGCCACACCCAAATTAACACGGATCACATCATAGACATTCTTCTGTGTTTTCCTCACCTCCTTTATGTACTGGGGAATAGTGCCATCATTCCTTTCTGTATCAAAACGACCCAACATGACATCAACAGGTAAGACCGGTGAACGTCCAAAATTGACAAGGTATGGTGAATGACCTGTAGACTGATGCAATGATGTCCTATATGCAAAAATAGCTTTCTGTAAATGCTTGTCCCAATCACTATGATGCTCTCCAACCATTCTTGCAAGCATTGCTTCAACTGTACAATTAAATCGTTCCACTTGCCCATTTCCTTGTGGGTGGTAAGCAGTTGTCCTGGTACGTTCAATCCCAAGCAAATGACAAAGTTTTTGGTTTACCTCCGCATTTAGGTTGCTACCTTGATCGCTGTGCAGCTAGCTGTTGGGGAACGCCATAGCGACATATCACCTCGTCCATTAATATACTGGTCAAGTGAGACCATCAGTAACCTGTAAAAGAAACGCTTCCACCCATTGCTAAATAGAACAAACTAATTGACAACAAGAGTTTTCTCTGTGCTCATTGCCATTACGTGACCGAGCTGGTCTCACCAAAGACCCATTGACGTCAGCGAAGAAGTTCACGGAAAAGAAACAGGATTCGAAAGAAAGTGTAAGGGATTTTGAAGTGAACTTAGGAAGCTGTTTGCCGAAGCTTACCCTGAAAGAAATGACTAAGACGGCACCTCTTACAGTGGGAGCAAACGGCCTTCTATTGGATGTACTAGGTAGTGTGTCTCTTGAAGTAAAACTTGGATAGCATTAGTGCTTCGCATTTATTGTAGCTAAGAAGCTTACTGTGGACTGTCTATTAGGCATAGATTTCTTGTCTAAACATGGTGCTGTACTTGATTGTGCAAGGAACACGTTATCTTTCCATTGCAATACTGGCAAAGGGGGTATGGAGGTGGTATTACCAACACATGAAGAGGGTGTCTTTGTAGTTAGCATTGCGGAAACTGTACATGTACCAGCGCGTTCCGGAATGATAGTAAAGGGAAAGGTAGAGTGTTCTGGATTGCTAACTGGAAGGGAGGGTTTCATAGAGCCAAACTGTAAGGACACCACATGCAGGGGGTTTCTGATGCTAGAAGCGTTAACACTGTTCAAAGTGCTAACGAAGTGGCTATCCAAATCACTAACATTGCAACCCAGAGAGGTTATATTGTACCAAGGAAGTCAGGTTGCAGATTTCTATGTAGGTCACAGGGTAATGCAAATAGAAAGCAGTTCTTGCGAATCACGGCAGAGCAATGAAAGGCCTTCAGTGGATCTCACCGGGACAGATCTTACTCAATCACAAAAACAGAAGCTGGAGAACTTGATTTGGGAGTTTAGGAGCCTGTTTGTTACTGAAGGTGGTCCAACTGGTCGGACTTCAAAGGTCAAGTATGCTATCATAACAAATGGGTTACCAGTTCGGGAACCTATAAGGAGGATACCTCATGCCCTTCAAGAAACGGTCAAGTTGGAAGTCAAGAAGATGCTAAAAGATGGGGTAATTAGGGAAAGCAATAGTCCTTGCATGGTCATCACCAATTGTAATGATCAAGAAAAAGAACGGGTCTTGGCGTTTTTGTGTTGACTTCCGAAAGGTTAACAGCATGACACAGAAAGAGGCTTACCCATTGCCCCGAATTGATGAGACATTAGAGGCCCTGACAGGATCACAGTTCTTTACAACTCTAGACCTGGCTTCGGGTTATTGGCAGGTAGAGATGGAAGAGGCAGATAGGAAGAAGACAGCATTTTCCACTCGTGAGGGACATTTTGAGTTTAATGTGATGCCCTTTGGATTAACAAATGCCCCGGCTACTTTTCAAAGGCTTGTGGAATGTGTGTTAGCAGGTTTGACTTATGAACAGTGCCTAATTTACCTTGATGACATTGTGGTCTTTAGTGTCACTTTTGATAAACATCTAGAGCGTTTAAAAATGGTGTTTCATCATCTGGCCGAGGCAGGGTTAAAACTAAAACCTAACAAATGCCATTTCGCTAAAAGTGAGATTCGATATCTGGGTCACATAGTGTCGAGGCAAGGCATACAAGCTGACCCAGATAAAACCAGTGCCATGATTTCTTTTCCAGTTCCAAGCGACATCAAGGAATTGAGGCAATTTCTGGGACTGACAAACTACTACCGACGTTTTATCAAGGGGTACTCCAGCATTGCAGAACCTTTGCATAAGTTAACACGAAAGACAGAAGGTGGTTTCAAATGGAATTCAGAATGCCAGAATGCATTTCAACACCTCAAGCATCTACTAGTCAGTCCCCCAATCTTAGCATATCCACAATTTCAGCTACCATTTGTTGTCACCTTAGATGCATCAAGTTGTGCAATAGGTGCAGTATTGAGCCAGGAACATGAAGGGGAAGAAAGGTTATAGCTTACTGGAGTCGCCAGTTGAGCAAAGCCGAGCAAAATTACTCCACAATAGAAAGGGAGGCATTAGCAGTGGTAGCCGCTGTTAAAGAGTTTTTCCCATACTTGTATGGAAAGTCATTCAATCTACTCACAGACCATAATCCCCTTACTTCACTTCGTGGATTAAAAGATACTGGAGGAAGAATAACACGTTGGTTGCTGTTTCTCCAACAAGTTGACATAGCAATTAAATATCGTGCTGGTAAGAGCAATGGTGGAATGTCACGGCGAAGGCCAGATGAAGAGAAATTGCCGGTGGTGAATGATGGAGTATTTGTGAATGGAATTACATGTTCGGGGGGTCAGGTGAGGTTGAAGCGAGAACAGGCTGCAGATGAGTTCACATCAAAAATTGTGCGGGCTATTGAAATGGCATGTCTCCTCCGGATGAAAAATGGAGCAAGTTGGATGGAGTTCTATGTCGTCATGCTAAGAGTGTGAAAAATCCAAAACACAGACTGTGATACCAAAATCTTTGAGAGCACTTGTGTTGAACTCCTTCACAGCAAGTCAGGACATCTAGGTGTTCACAAAACGTTGGAAAAGATAAAGGAGCATTTTTTCTGGCCAGGTTATGAGCAGGATATTCGGGAAGGCTGTTAAGAAGTGTGAGGCTTGCCAGCGTCGCAATACACCAGTACCAGTACCCCAAGCACCACTAAGTTGAATATCCCTTTCAAAGGCTTCATGGGATATAATGGGCCCATTACCCGCTACGTCCTGTGGAAACAAGTACATACTGGTCGTGACTGATCTATTCAGTAAATGGGTCGAAGCATTTCCACTTGGCTGCTACTGACAGCATCACATTAGCAAGGATACTAACCGACGAAGTCATTTGTCGGTATGGTGTTCCTGAATCTCTCCACAGTGACCAAGGTGCTAATTTTGTAAGTGAGGTCATGCAGTCACTATGCACACAGCTTGGTATCAAGCGCACACAAACATCTGCTTATCACCCTGAAGGAAACGGTCCGGTAGAGTGTTTCAATCGCACCCTTGAAGCAATGCTGTCCAAGGTTGTTGAGGAGCATCAGAAGGATTGGGACTGTCACCTACAGAAAGTTTTATTTGCCTTTAGAACTGCTGTCCACGAGTCAACTGGATACACTCCCCTCTTTGTAATGTCTGGACGTTCTCCTAATTTGCCAATCGATGTACTGCTGGTTGAGCTCAAACTCAAGGTCAAGAACTTCCTGATTATGTAAGGAAGACGCAGTCATCTCTTAAATCTGCATTTTCTGTAGTTCGCCAACGACTACATAAGGCTCACCAAAGACAAAAGCAGCTAAAGGATCAAGCCATTGCAGGAGATGCTTTTCAAGTGGGGATCGAGTATGGCTTTTTGTTCCTGCAATCAAAAAGGGACAAACACGATAATTCTCTTCATTATGGCGTGGTCCATACACCATTATAGACAAAGTAGGTCCAGTGAACTACCATGTGCAAATGATAGGTGGGACCCAAAAGCGTGTTGTTCATTACAACAGATTGAAACCTTGCCATAGTGACCCAGAGCCTGAATCAGATGCTGAAATCAAGAATCCGGAACCATCTTCAAGTAAGCAGGTGACACCAGAGGATAATAATACCCACATGGAGGTCGTGCAAGATATGACGTTACCTGAAGTCCTTGAAGATGAAACGGTCATTCCAGTTGAGGATACAATTTTGGAGAATGAAGATCATGTGGTAAATGTGGAAAATCACCAATTGGATGCCAGAAGATTTCCTTTAAGAAATCGTCAACCCCCTCAACGTTATGGAGATTATGTGTTAATAGACTACTTGTCTTGCGAGGACGCAAGAAACTGGAGGAGGGAGTTATGTAACAGTGGTCATCAACCAGTGCAGGTGTAACGCGCGCCGCTACACAAACTAATGTTATTACGTAATTATTATACTTATGTATTGTATGTGAAATACAGCTGTGTGTATTGTTGCCTAGAGACAGAAACTTGTATGTATTGCACATTGCATTGACAACAAGAGTTTTCTCTGTGCTCATTGCCATATACTGAGTCTCGTTACAGATGTACAAGCGGTTGATGATCAGTTTGCAAGACAAATAATTCATGTCCATATAAATATGGATAAAGCTCCTTAACCGCTTTCACGATAGCAAGTGCTTCACGCTCAATGGTGGAATAATTCCGTTCAGATTTCACAATTGCCTACTCCAGTAAGCAATAACTTTCTCTGTTCCATTGTCATGAACTTGACTTAAAACAGCTCCAATAGCTGAGTCGGAAGCGTCTGTTGCAAGCAAAAATTCTCGATCAAACCGTGGAAATGCTAGTATGGGTGGAGTTGTCAACTTCTTCTTGAGTTCCTCAAAGGCTACCGTACACTGTTCAGTCCAATTGAAACTCTGATGAACAGTTTTCTGCGTCACTTTGTACAGAGCGATGCTATTCTGGAATAGTCCTGGACAAAACGACGATAATAATTTGCCAACCCCAAAAACTGCCTGAGTTCCTTCACGTTAGTAGGAACAGGGTAATCGATTACAGCCTGTATTTTTGCTGGATCTGGTCCACTCCATCAGCTGACACGATGTTACCCAAGTAACACACTTTGGGTTGAACAAAACGACACTTCTTTGCTTTTGTGGCGTATATGAAACATATAGTATTATATCATTAGTCATTGTGTGCGTGTATTGTGATTGGTTGTGTTATACGTGTATATATTGGCAGTTGCGTGGCAACTAGTCAGTCTGGATATTGGATATTATACTTTGGTGAACACTGTGAGAACCTACGTTACACTTTCAGCTTGAGTCCGGCATCTTGAATCCTCTGGAAAACTTTGCGAAGTGTGATGAGATGTTCATGCAGAGAACGTAGCGCTAAAAACAACAATATCATCGATGTAAATCAGACAGTGCTCACTTGTCAACCCTGAGAGTACACACCCCATCAACCTTTGAAAACTGGATGGAGCATTGGTCAAACCAAAAGGCATGACATTAAACTCAAAATGACCTTCCGTTGTGGAAAATGCAGTTTATTCCTTATCAGATTCTTCCAGCTCCGCTTGCCAATAACCCGACGCGAGATCCAAACTGGAAAAAAATTGTAGAACCAGTCAAAGATTCCAAGCTGTCGCGGTAAAGGAAAGGCATCTTTGTGCGTAACCGAATTAAGGTATGTTCAGGCCTGATCTTCAGGGAAGCAAACTAACGACGGAGGAGAAGAACAGCTGCATGAAAGAGTTCAGCGAATTGTTTGATGACGGGGAGTTAGGTAGGACGTCTAAGATCAGGCACGCGATTACAACATTTGGGCCACCAATTCGACAACCTATTCACCGATTTCCAGTGGCATTGAAAAAGACAGTTCAGGAGGAGGTACAGAAGATGCTGAAGAACAAGGTTATTAGTCCTAAACCAGTCCTTAGTCTTCACCTATCATAATGGTTCGGAAGAAAGATGGCAGCTGGCGGTTTCGTATCGATTTCAGAAAACTTCTTTACTTGCCTTTCCCTCTCTGACGTCAGCTATGCACTGTTTAGCATCCTCAAGAAGAAAAACACGCTGTCGAGGAACGAAATTCGTAATTCTTATGCCTTTCTATAGTGTTACCGGCATTGGCCCGACGTTCATCACTTGAACAGCTACTACTTGTCATTCAGAACACAGAGACTCCTAGCCACAAGAAAATGGTTATAGGCTTTCTTCCATCTTCCCATCTTCAATGATGCATTCAACAATAACACCGAGTTTGCTGGTATTTGCACAGTCTGGGACACCGTTACCAAGGAGTCTTCCATCCGATTATTACCAGAACTGTTTGAATCATAAAAGAAAACCTCTACGTCATTGCTACCCAACTTTAAACACTTCCTCCTAAAGTCGATCAACACATCAATCATATCGAGAAATGAGCGGTCACGGGCAAAGGCATATATATTACCGCATCATTTGGTATGGGAGAATGTGCATCAAAATCATCTACACACCTTCACACATGCGGCACACCAATGAAAATCTTCAACCGGTTCCATATGGCACAAGATGTGAGGTGATTTATCCAAAAAAGATCTGAATTTTTAAACCCCTTCCTATCGGTTCCTGCGATTTTTTTAATGTTTTGTACACACGTCATTGGATTCTGTAAATTATCATATACAGGTACAGGTATGCTGTAAAAAACAAGAGAATCGATTTGTTCAAACGGATCCCATATCTACATAGTTTTTGAGGATTTATTCTAAAGAATCTGTAGGTTCCTGTGAATTTTAAATGCGTTAAGGTATTTTCTCCATACTCTGAACGTCATCACGTGAGAACGTATTACATTCTGCTTGTCTCGCACCCAGACAATATTTGTAACTCATTCTCGCATGAATATTGTAGGTAATTTTACTAGCATGACTAAACCGGTTAGTTAACCTCGTGCACTAAGATACATGCGATATTGAACACGTTCAATGAGTTTGACTTACAACAACTATGATGAACGAGCCATCGAGGTGCACACAAACAGTGGTAAGCTTCTCTTGTCCATTATTCGATAATCACGGCTTGAATAAACCAGATCAAGACAAGAAATAGTCAGTACTGTGTATGATTTTTCGTACATATACGTAGAATCGTTTTTTTGAATACACTGAAATTTGAAGTATACCTGTGCGTGGGTAGGTGCTTTTCTGTGTTACTTCATTTTGGCATCGCTACATCGTTTGCTGCATAGAATGGCTGGCTGTAGTGGATGTCAGCTGTGATAAAATCGTTTGCCTCCCGTACTGTTGTGTACAACTTATGCATGGTACTGACAAAGGTGGGATAGTAAGAATGCGTATTACGCTCTGTATTTTTTATGTGTGTTTTTATGTGTGTTTTTATTTGTGCATTATTAGTGTATGCATAAGAAGCCAGCACACATGCATACTACCCAACCTTCAATCGGCCTCTATGTGTGTGCATGCGCACATTGCCAGAAATTTCGGACATCGACCCATAACTCTTGCTAGGAATTGATTTACCAATTTCTGCTTTCACACCGTTAAATTTTATATTGAAAGCAAAGATTTATCAAAACATAAAAACTGCTAATTATTAAATCAATCAATTAACTTTAATCACGACAACAAATTATTTTTAAGTACCTGTATGAATAAAGAGTTCATTGTGATATAATATACAAATATATCTCTTTTAGTATAACTTTTACATTCGATTCGTGTATTGATGTTTTGCGCATGCGCTTGCGGCAGCGTCATCGCGTTACTAAAAATGGCTCTTACATCACTCCAATGTCTGACTTTCTAGTCCCCAGACTCGTGTAGCCCCTCCTTCTGTAGTACTTATAGTCTCGTACCCAGACGTACAAATGGTTCATACCATTTATATGTCTGGGTACGAGACTAAGTTCTTAACACTCTGTTCGTGCATTTGTCAATGTGTGTATAAGCACCCTTACTTAACAAGAGAGGCATGTGTATGTATTGAATCAGCTTCGTCACCAGCTTGTAATCACTATATGCTCTTTTCCATTTACAGGTCAGCTCCTTGCCATAGCTTCCAAAACATACCGTTCAAAATCAAACACTCCCTGACCTGGCAGAATCGTCCCAATTAGAGTGCATTGAAGGCGGTCATGGGAATTGAGGGCCCAGACTACCTCCTCAATTCCCATAGTGTTCTCTTCTAGTTCTTTCTCATACCCAACCATTAATAATTATTAATTTTGTAACATTAATATTAGTTTTGTGGTGAAATGAATGGCGGCAGTGCAAGTGGCGCATTCTATCCAGTTGAACGTGTTGTAGCCAGTAGGAAACGGAAGGTGTGCGTTTGCATGTATGGCTTGTTTCCGTTGATGTCATTGTAAAAAGCATCATTCTTCACAATAGAGGCATACTGATTATCTAGTCCTTTGGGTAGTCTCTCGTGACAGTGACGTAATAAATGAGATATTACGTAATGCCACTTTTTCGTGAAAAGTAGGAATGCAATTATCGTTATAGTCACGCGCAAAGAATGCAATTATCACCACAAATTTGGTCGAAGGCGTGTCTGCTCACAGCCACATGGCGACCACAACACCTTGTATCCTGTGCACAAAACAGATTCTAAAAATTGGCGACCGATCCACAGTGAAGCGAATCGCGACGTGTTTATGACGTTAACGGCAATGGTCATCGAGATGTTCGGCAGTAAATCTGGGGATACGATTTTTCCAACTGGTCGTGTTCTCTGCAAGACTTGCCATAGTAGCGTTCAAAGCATCCCTAAACTTGAGAAAAAGCTACTTGATCTGAACCAACAGATACGAGAACAGTTGAGGCACGCGGGATTACCTAATGCTTAACGCGGCTTCCTAGCCAAGAAAGATTGTGATTGCTGCGAGTTGATTTGGACGTAGCTCATTATATCCAAGTTCTTTCGTGGCTTTTGAAATCGCATTATCGATAGCAACCTTCGAATAGAGCGCCATTGTTTACGAGTTGTGAATTCCTGGCTAACCTAATTACGTCCGGTCACATGATATCTCAAACTTCATTGGTTCCGCCGGAATTCCTCCGCTCAAACACGAAAAAGCGTACAGACGTAATATCTCATTTATTACGTCACTGTCACGAGAGACTATCCTTTGGGAGGGATACCGAAGGGAAGAGTCCTCCTGGGTCCCTGAAGCTGATGTTACAGCTACTGCTAAGCGGTAAGTATGTTACGTACCATGTCTACAATGGGACGAATATCAAGCGAAGAATCTTGCATAGACTTAACCAAAGCAGTGAGATTACCTCCAGCAGGAAAGGATGCTATCATGGGTGGAGCTCCCTTTAAAGATTGGAGAATCGAGCATGATAAAGGAACATCAGCTGCGTCGATGAAGTGCTGAATACGCAAACCTGTGGGGCCAGCCCCAGTTAGTTTGGAGAATGATCTTAACACCGCGTCCGTGAGTAAAGTGGGTCAATTTAGGCCGTTTTGGGGGAAAGTAAAAAAAACTAAAAGGTCCGCTGATGAGTATTTTTCTTTTCAAATACAGGAATGTGGAAGTACAACTCTTGAGACAACATTGGATGCATTTTGTGAGAGATCATTCAACTTTCTGGATGCTACAAATGCGGCGATATAAAAGTGGTCTATGTCGATGAAACCATATTTCATCATCATAGAAAAACTGCAATAATCACATTGTATAAGCCAAGTTGAACTTTTAAACATTTCAATGCTTTTTCAATCATATGCAATGTATTTTATTTACTGTGTGCATGTGTTGTATCGTGTCTATAGAACGCTATACATTACCGCATGCGGTTTAACTTTGTTGCTTTGCACGCTGCTTTGCGAGTCTGCATGCACACATAATTTTTATTTTCAGGGAAACCAAGAGCTGCATTGATATAGATTACTTATGCATGCTTATGAATTTACAGTAAAGAAGGGAAGGGGTGTAAAATGATAAAATGATAAGCATAGTACCGAACTAGTTTATTTAAAGTGCGTGCATCAAAACTGTGATAGTTGCAGCTGTTATAAATTATAATGCGAACATCGTGTAAAAGGCTACTCTACTTATTTTACAACTAGTACCTGTGATTCTATTGTTAGCGGATCTTTTAGGTTTTTAGTTTCCCCTCAATTCTGACCCACTTTACTCGCGGACGCGGTGTTAAAACAGGAATGATGTTAAAATAATGAGGCAAAACTGTCACAAGACATACACAAGACTTAAACATACACAAGACAATGAAATACTCAAGACATGATAATATTCGTAATAACGTAATACGCATTAAAACACTACTGAACTAAGTCTACATGTACCGTTCACACTGCGCCACAGCATTTAGTATGCAGGGTTGTGCAGAGTCTGCATACTAACCATATGCAGATGAGTATCATTGAAGTGTTCATATGCAGATGTCTGCATATGAACACTTCAATGATACTCATCTGCATATGGTTGGTATGCAGACTCTGCACAGCTCTGCATACTAAATGCTGTGGCGCAGTGTCAGTTTCAATTACCATCCAAAGTGTTGGCTCTTGACAGCAGTGCCTTCACATTGACCCGGACAAGGGTCATACTCAAACGTCCATAGAGGGATGCCTTGGTTGTGGATTTTGGGATTAATCCAATCAATCTAAAAAGCATGTTAATGCTGTATGAATGCTCATTCCGTGTTAATGCATACATGTACTCCCTAATGCTGAAGCATATCGCTAACTGAGTTCCCTCAACCCCTGTCATGCAGATCTATACTAATTGACGGATAACAGTTTTGCCCAAAAGGGGTCAGGCGGCAACCTGGTGACAGGGTGTACCCATCAGGCCAAATCTGGGACCAAGGTAGCGCTGGCTTGCCTTGGGTGCGACCAGGTGTGCCACACCATGACGCGGTCATGGGTTTGATGTGGTTGGTCAGGGTAGAAGCCCGAAGGGTGCCGCCTGCCATTGATGTATGACATGAAAATCAGTGTACAAGGTACAATCAATGCACAAGCGGAGTGGTGGGTGGGTCAGCAATATTCAGGTCATCCATAGGCAGGCTATGAGACTGAATGGCTGCTTTCCCAAGAACACCATTGATATATACATACAATACCTGGAACCAGACAGAGACAATCTAATTTGGGGATAGGTTGTTTAGAGGGGAGGGTTGCAGACAGAGAGGCAGGCTTGACCTGCTAACCCTAGACAAAGCCCCCTTTCAACATACTATATGCTTCCCATGCCCTATCAAAGCTGGAAGGGGTGGTGCATGACCATTCGCCCTTCATCAAAACATTAAACATTGTTTACTCCCTAAACAAAATCACATTATTTCATTGTGGACTCTTGTGTACAGATGCCTCTTGATCAATATAAATACTGTGATTACACTCTGAGACCTTGCATGGAACTGAATTGAAAATCACAACTTAGTATAGGTTCACCGTGTATATATGTGCGTATGTTTGTATGTGTACGTGTACGTTTGTGTGTGTAAAGTGTGTGTGTATATGTGTGTACAGTGTATGTATGGTGTATGTTGTGTGTGTATGTTGTGTGTGTATATGTGTGTACAGTGTATGTATGTGTGTGTATGTGTGTGCATGTGTATGTGCATGTGTATGCGTTTGTGTGTGCATTTGTCTGTATATGAATGTGTATGTGTGTGCATGTGTGTGTGCATGTGTGTTTGCATTTGTGTGTTTGTCTGTGTATGTATGTGTGTATGTGTGTGTATGTGTGTGCATTTGTGTGTGTTTATGTGTGTATGTGCTTGTGTATGTGTGTGTGTGCATGTGTATGTGCATTTGTGTGTGCATTTGTGTATGCATATGTGTATGTGTGTGTGCATATGTGTGCGCGCGTTTGTGTGTGTTTGTTTGTGTATGTACATGTACATGTATGTGTGTGTTTGTGTGTGTATTTGTGTGTGTGTGTGTGTATTTGTGTGTATGTATGTTGTGTGTTTGTGTGTGTATGCATGTAAGTGTGTGTTTGTGTTTGTATGTGTATGTATGTATGTGTGTATGTGTGCATTTGTGTGTGTGCATGTGTAAGTGTGTGTATGTGTGTGTTTGTGTGTATGTGAAAGTGTGTGTGCATGTGTATGTCTCTAGTCTCGTCCCCAGCCCCACATTACACAACAGTGAATAGACTACATTATCACACACACACAAACACAAACACTGAACACACTCAAGAGGAGGTAATCAATACCAATAGAAAAAGAAATGCCTGTAGCTGCTTCACTAGTCGAAGCTCGATCAGCGGCTACCTTCCACTCTCCAACACTCCCCACCAGGCCATTACACACCTCTAACCCTCCCTCACCAGGTAGACATCCATATAGGGTCTGACTTCATCTTGTGGCTGTTGACATCTCCTCTGATGTCTGATCAGGTGATCCCTGGCAGCATGCTTGTCAGCCAGTTTCCATTTCACACACATCACAGTAGCCTGTGGGCATGGCTAAATTTAGAAAGGATTATGTGAAAGTGAAACTGAACTCTCATATGCTATCCAGCAAAAATATCAGTATCATTGCACAGTTATTGGCTATGACCACATTCGTGCATAATGCTCATGGTCATACCCAGAATACTGCCAAATGGGGATGGGCGCCATAGGGACACATCTTGCAGGCACTCAGTCCAGCCCTGAGGTTCCAGAGCTTCACTGGCTGCTGGTAGACATTGGTCCCCAACACTTTGGAAGGGTGCCAGTCCAACATCTACTGGTGTGAGGGAGTACAGGGAGGAGGTAATGAAGAAATAAATCAGCAAGATAAGAGGGAGAGAGATGAGGAGTTACAAGAGGTGAGAGGAAAAAACCAAAAGGTTGTTTGGCTACTGCTACAGACTACCAGGCCAAGTCACTATGCATGCTGATGTTTTAGTAAAGCTGATAAAGCCACAAACGTCGATCAGAGAGTACATCTACGGTATACGTAGGCCATAAATACTAGGTATGCAGGTCAAGCTATGGTTGTTACGCACATGTACAGCACCTATGCACCTGTGGACACATCAATATAGGGTTACTGGATAGTGGGCAAACCACTTACTGTTGACATCTCTTCCTGATGTGGAAAATTGTGATGAGGTTAATCCCGCCTGCAGCAGTTGCCAGCCAGTTGATAAACATACATTACATCACTGTCACCTTGTGGGTATGGTTAAATGTAGAAAAGTTATCCAGCAAGATTATCATTGCACAGCTCTTTGCTGACATGCATGACTAAATGCAAAATTCAAGTGCATAATGCTTCACATGCTCTCACCCAAGGGTCCCATGTACAGTGTGCAGACACTCAGTCCAGCACTGAGGTCCCAGTGTTTTGTTGCTCCCCAACACAACCAAACCTTTAGAAAGATACCAGTCCCACACCAATAGATAAGCAAGTACATGACATCACTCCTACCCTGCCATCACCCTTATAAATTCCCTTCAGATCAGGAATCATAAGGTTCCACACCCACATACGACACACACACACACACCCACACACACACATATACATACACACACATTGATACACGCACATACGACACACATGCACATACAACACACATGCGTGCATGCACACACGCACACACACACAAAAACACACACACACACACCACACACACACACACACACTGGGATTAATATAGGTACTATTCTAAAGAGAGGCTGTAGGGAAATAGCCCCGAACGCTAGATAGACTGACAGTTATACAATGAGGTTGGCAAATAATGCACACCACTACACCATAAAGTCCTATGTTCTAATGCAGCGATTACACCACATTCTAATACTACATAGTCCTTATTCCATAGAGGCATCAGCAGTGGGAGACCATACAATTTGGGAACGTGATGATTTCCAATAGCTATGGTGTCTGGGAGGTCGCTGTCAGCTCCTACTGTACATAAAACTATTGTGCCGCTTATCACGTGATTGATGCTGGCCAATATTGTCCTTATATGGCTTGTCCCTGTCGCTGTGTCTGTCAGCTTCAAAATGATATTTTGTATAGAACAACAGAAATGTAGATACGTACGCAAGGAATTGTAGTTGGTTACGTACCTGGCGATGATCTGGCAAATATATACATGATATCGCAAGCGATACAGCTCTATCCATGGATCACCCTCGATTCTCAAATACAGATACGGAGCTCTACGAACAACGACTAGCATGTTTAGGATGCCAAATGTAACGTGACTACTGGCACACTGTTGGGCATCGCATAAACGTGTTATTTTGCGGAGCGAACATGACGTATGCGGTGCAAAACAGTTAGCTATGGTTGCTACGCACATGTAGAACACCTAAACACTTCAGCTGCAACATACCTGAGTGAGTCTGGTTCAGGGCAAGCGTTTTCCCGCAGTGCCATCGCCCGTAGGTCATGTTCGAACGTCCATTATTCTTACGTAAATCATTGTGAAGAATACAAAATGGAGACATTGAGTACCACAACCACTAAAAGTGACTCAGGAAGTCACAGAAGTAGGCAAAAGAGTGTTGTATGGTAACACACACCTGCCTCGATGATCTGGTTAACATAATCCGAAACGAATTTTACCACAACTATCACAGATCCTGAGAAAAATGTACAAACGTCTTGAAAGAACCCTAATTTTTATCAAATTTCTACAGGTGTCTATGGACGTGTTGTTTTAGGGCCATGGAAGTCACAGATAGACCGTGAAATTTTTTATTTCATAAATAAAGCATAGCTTATGATGTGCTTCACTGTAATCTTGAACGAATTTTTCATTTCTGCCCTTTCCTGATTTAGGTTGAACAGAAAAGCAGTTTATTCCATACATTTCAATGGACGCGTACGCGGAAAATTAACGGACGTTTGCAATGACGCGTCAGGAATACGTAATGAGCGTCCGAAATTTCTGGCAATGTGAGTGACACACGCACACACGCACACACACACGCACACACGCCCACACACACATACACAAACTTACACACACACGCACACACAAACACACAAACTTACACACACATACATAGTTGTGGCAGTACTGAAGCCATCTGAGACAGTGCACAGAACATAAGTCATGGCAAATAGCAGTTTGGTGTGCTTGGACCAACCAACATACACATACAAACACACACACACACACTCACACATACATACATACATACATACATACATACATACATATGGAACGTTCTATACGAAAATGGGTCTTGTGGATTTCATTTTATAACATAAGATTTAAATCGATATATCTTCCGTCGTATTAACGCTATCGGGTTCCTATTTTTAACACAACATACCACACCATTACTATATGTGAAAATCCATTTTGGTGTCTTACACATGCGGGGTACCGACGTTACAAGGTCCGATACCCCGTAGGGTTCAAAACGGCCACATCTTCAGGTAGGAGTGTCCAAATTGGTTTAAAATAGGTACCTATGTAGAAGGTTCTACCGCTATTGATTTGTTCTGTTCGTTATATTTTGCTTTATCCGTTATGGAGATACAAGTGTGCAAAGAAATTGCATATTTCCCGGGCGTTACACGCCATTAACGTATTACGACTGGCTTCGAGGACGTCCTCGTAATACGTTAATGGCGCGTAACGCCCGGGAAATATGCAATTTCTTTGCACACTTGTATCTCCATAGCGGATAAAGCAAAAATTAACGAACAGAACAAATCAATAGCGGTAGGACCCCTTCTACATAGGTACCTATTTTGAACCGATTTGGACACTCCTACCTGAAGATATGGCCGTTTTGAACCCTACGGGGTATCGGACCTTGTAACGTCAGTACCCCGCATGTGTAAGACACTAAAATGGATTTTCACATATAGTAATGTGTGGTATGTTGTGTTAAAAATAGGAACCCGATAGCGTTAATATTTCGGAAGATATATCGATTTAAATTTTATGTTATAAAATGAAATCCACAAGACCCATTTTCGTATAGAACGTTCCATATACATACATACATACATACATACATACATACATTACATACATACATACATACATACATACATACATACATACATACATACATACATACATACATACATACATACATACATACATACATACATACATACATACATGTAAACACACACATATACTTAAACACATACACATATACTCACACACAGACACATACACACATACTTACACACATAAACACACACAACACATACACACATACACATGCACACACACGTACGTCGTGCCTTACCTATTTTCAAGTCTATATTTTCTTTCTTATTGGCAAGGAACAGGTATGCGTTGTCCAACATGACTCTCAAACCTAGCAAGGGATAATGCTGGTGGCCATATTGACCGAGTCACCACAACACAATGACCCAGGGACAGTACAGTGGTCTGTGAAGGACAAAAAGATCGCAGGCACCATCACCTGTAAGTATCTTACATGTGACCTGGGCACCACAAACACATTTGCTAGGGGTTGGGACCAGCAGTCAATTGGTGGATTGTGTCATAGACATAATGACCTTGATGGAAGTGAGCACCTTGATTCCAGAGAATAGAACTTCAGGATGTCAGGTGGCATCTCAACTACAGTCCTAGACATTAGTAGAATTTTATGTACATTATCAGACCATTTACAGTTTATGTTCTTTTTGCAAACGTGATATATGACTACTTTTGCGTGTGACTGAAGGAATTGTGCAGCTCATTCATGGACATCTATAATATGTCTTTCAATGTACCACACGCTGGTGGTATCCAGTCTATTGCTAGTGCCACATGCATACTTACTGGAGACTATTCAGATAGCAGCACAAGATATAATTGGCTTAATTCAAATAAGAATCACCAACAAGCACACACAATTATATACAGCACCTAGTCATAACCGGTTTGACAGGCAAATCCAGTTCAACACCCTAAACCAGTTAGGAACTGGTTTGACTACATGCACCGAACAATGCACACATGACTTGCACTACACAACGGGCATACATTATGATACCTAGATATAACAGTGCTGTCTTGGGATAAAATCCCCTGCATGTCTGAGCCATTGGAGTGATGATTGGCCCACCATTGATCATTCAATAATAAGTATGCACACACATGCACACACACACACATACGCACAGACACCAACATACACATAGATACATACACAGACACCAACATACACATAAACACACCACACACCCACAGAAACACACATATGCATACAGATACAGATAGGCACCGACATACACACAGACACATCACATGAAATACACATAACACATGCACAGACACACACATACGTACACACATGGCATGATACACACATGTACACTGACACACACATGACATACACAGACACAACACAGGCACACAAACACACACAAGAGACACACAGATACACAGACAGATACTTACAGATATTTACAGACTCGCACATGTGCACAGACACACACGCACACAAACAGACACAACGACACACACACAATGTTACACATGTGGAATTAATATGATGGTACACACATTTTCTCTTACTGAATGCGTTCTCTGCACTTGCATTTTTATCTACCATTGAACAGTTCATGAGGCCACGAGACATGACTACACTAGCAATGTGTTGACATAGGACTGGTTCTTTATGCTGTTCCTATAGAACTGTCTTCTGAGGTCATAAGGATATGCAAGCAAGCAAGCTCAAGAGGGTTTCTTTTTTCTCAGTGCTCCATGGAATGAAGAATATTGCTCTTTAACTAGCATCATTGTGTCTGTGTAAACTTACCATGGGCCCTGAATCATCATTGATAGGATAGGCAGAAACATCGCCCTTCAAAAAAAAAAAAAAAAAAAACGACGAGAGACCATTTTCTCGGAGACTGTTCCGCTTGAGAGCCTGTAAAAATACTGAAAAACGATTGGGCGCGAATGGCACGCCATTGGATTATATGGGAATGATTACCCTTAGTGTACGCTTAGGCAGTTTTTTTTGGATCAACACGAATTCATTGTTGTAAAGGAGCTCACGGTAGAATGCTTGCTGCATGGTGCAGATTTTACTCATAGCCCATACATATCCGCGGTCAGTTTTCTTTGCAATTAAATTTCGAATGCTGTTATAAAATAGTACAAATCGGTCTGATGTATCTTATAATTTTCACTGCATTACACGGTCGGCATTACAATCAAAAAATCATAAACAAAATACAAGACAAAAACTTAATTACTTTCGCGCATAATTATGCCTAATTATGTAATTATAGGAATGCATTACGTTACCTCCGCAACGGTTAAAAACATCGACTTCTTGTTTCAATACTTCATACTACACCACATCTCTATCAGAAAATATAGACCTTATTCGACCGCAATATGAATATATAAATGTCACGCGCTTGTAGCAATATTGACCAATTAAGTCACGTGACATCGACGAGAGAAATTCGTTTGTGCAACAGTTTTTGTTGTAAGTAAAGCTATATTTTTTTGCTATGCCTTTATGTCATAAAATGGTTGTAACCATTACAAAATTCCCAGTAGTCGATGTTGTTTGACTTTTGAACTCTGACGGTTACGCGGGAAAAATTATTATAAATGGCGCACAAAGGCTTTGTGTAAGGCTACGTTGCTTCGTGTACACATTAGAGGTACTGTGTTACTGAATTTGTACGTAGCGCACCATTACGCACTGGGAGATGTGTTTTTGCTGAATGGCCTGTAAGAACTTAGTGACTTATCGTTCAAACACTTAATTTAATATAGTATGGTTTGTGTAAGGCTAGCTTCATTCCTTTAGACATGTATGTTTTTTAAATTCGCTCGGTGTATTCTACGACGGTTTCTGCACTGGGAGATTATGTTTTGAACCCTTCGTATACCCGTCTTCGTATGTCATGAACTCGCAAAGCGTTGCATTTATTAATGTTCGTCAGGCCAACGAGAGGGGTTGTAGTCCAAGCATCTTTTGGAGTCATGTACGGATCTGTTGTTATGCCTAGCATACCAAGTTTCTCATTATAGCGTGACTTCCCGACTGCATCAAGCTGCTTAAACGCATCCGATTGTTCAGCCATACTCAATAGCGGCGACGCCTTTCTCAATAAACAATCAATCATGTCACATGCAAGTCACGCAATAATTTATTCATAATTGCGGTCGAATAAGGTCTATATTTTAGTGTCTTACACAAGCACAGTACCGACGTTACGAGGTCCGATACCACAAAGAGTTCAAACCCGCCACATCTTCAGGTAGGAGCGTTCAAATCGGTTCAAATTCGGTGTGTACGTAGAGAGGTCCGTTGCTATTCATATGTCCTGTTCGTTACTTTTTACGTCATCTGTTACAGAGATACAGCTGTGCAAAGTTAATAAACATTTCCCGCTCGATTTGCAATTATTGTACAATTAATTTTGATAACTCCTTGGTTCCGCCCACTCGTCGCCTTTTAAACTATAAAGCTAGTCGTTTTTCCATAGTTGCAGTAATCATGCGCCTCCCACGTCGCGGGGTGGCAGTATTCAACACGGCGCGAGTAAGGTATTCGCTAGCTCACTGACAGTTCACAGCCCTCACGCACAGAAAGCAGTATTTCATAATGCTGAGCCATGAGCTACATAGCACTTTCATTGCAGGAATGGCACAATTGTTGTTGCGATTCTTGGTGCATGTATTTGTACACCAGTTTTGACCTTGTGCATAGGTGGAGCACTAAATTGGCGAGAATTAACAGTGCACCTGGCGTCTCGGCACAAAAGTTATCAACAAGAAGTCAAAGCATTAGAACTACGAATATCACCCTTCACCGAATCCAACAATGCTGAGTACCGGACAACAGACACCGCTGCCCCAGAATTCCAACAAACACCTAACATGCTGCCTCTCGAGCTGCCCTTTCACTCGCAGTAAGCTACTAATGTTACACACATGCAATGGTGCCTTGTCAACATTCCTATGAACATGGAATCTTGGTGGATTACTTCCTTACAAGCCAGCCCCCGTCCATGTATAGGCTTCAATATTAGTAGGAGCTATAGGCAGTATACACGCGGCTCTCTAGGTATAACGGGCATATACCAGTTAGCTATTATAATGTAGAGCTAGCTGGAAGGATTTAGAACAGCAATTTCCAATGTCATAATTGAACATCGGTACCGGTATATCTATAGTTTGCTTGATGCATGGACTGCACCATGTGTGCGTGTACCCGTACATACAGCTCCAGAATGTTGAACGTCTCCGTCATCTTAAACACAGAAATTCAGTCCTTCTAAATATACCAATCTGTCACAGGAGAAGATAGCAAGAGTAATTGAATTTGAATCAGTTGGCCTAGATGAAGAGACAAATGATTTCATCAGAGACGTGACAGATTCTCCTGAATGCTGTTCGCACATTAAAGCTCAGTCAGCTAGCTCCTTTCAGAAAATATTTTGGACAGAGCAAGTAAAAGCAGCCAAAAAGATAAAGGCTAGCAGTATGCGGTGGCACCCTCTGATGATCGCTGGCGTTTGTACTTGAGACACAAGTAAGCAGTTTGTGCACGTTTTACTTAATTGTAGTAATTACATGTATGTTATGGTCTGTGTTGAGGCATGGTCTGTGTATTTCTAAAGATCTGGTGCGGCATATGAAGCACTTAGGGATTATATGCACAAACTACGTTGAAGCATCAGATGGTTTCTCGGAACAGATTGATAAAATACTGATGGAGGCTGTTCACATTGACACCTGTCCAGAGAGGGAGAAATGTGTCACTCTTCTAATGGATGAGATGTACATAAGAGAAGATATTGTATATGAGAAACACAGTGGAAGGATGGGTGACTAGTCAGGAGAGAGTAAAGCCTGAGATCCAGGAAGAAACATAAAATAAAGAAGCAACAAACTAGCAGCTAAAGTGCATACAAGTCGGTCAGCCAGTATTGGCTCAGGACTGGCTTTCAAGGAAAACCCAATGGAACAGGGGATTGGATATTCCAATCTAGGAGAAGTTAACAACCAGCCAGGATCTAACACACGTCCAATGCAATGCCATTCGGTATACTGTTGCATGGGTAAGTACCACGAGCTTTGAAGAAGAAGCTCGTCAAATCACGTCACAAAAATAGCTTTTACTGTGTTTAGATGATCTTATATCATGTGACGGTGAAGACCCTACTGAATGGATTTGTGCAATAGATCGTGGAGGTCTTACACACATCAATAATCTTACGTTTGAGCTTTTCCTCACCATGGAATACTGCATACGAAATCATGTACTAGCAGGGTCTGAACTTCGTGATGTGCAGGCTCAGCCTAAGCAAAATGATGACATCTTGTTCTGCTGGTCAGTATTGACTGCTTCATGGAGTGATGATATAGCCACCACAATCCTGGATATGATCATTGACCTCTGAATTGTTAGTCGAGGCTTTTCAATGGCTAGTGCATGGGTTGAGCACCCAGAAGAAGACGACTCAAAAGTCAAAAGCTCTTAGAAAGACACTATAGTGTGATTTCCGTTATTTGTTAAATGTTTTATTTTGCTTTGAGTGTTCAATTTTTTTTTTTGTTTAGATTTTAAGATGATTTGTGCTGCATGGCCTATTAATATTGACGGTGCAAGGAGCGCTTCAATGGCTTTTACCTAGCGATAATCAGTACGTGCTAATTGCCTCTGCTTCCAATTCCTTTACTATATTATCTCTGGGCACGCCCTCCCGTACCCTTCCCCATTGTGAATATGATTTTTAGACTCCCCCTTCCCGCAATCCCGGACCACTTCTGACACCATGTAACGTACGTATACTTTCCAAGTATCGAAACTACAATACTGAAATGCAACAACCCGGTTGCGTGGCAACCGACCATATATCACATAGCCAATCATAACACGCGTAGAATATGACCATTCATGTAATTCTACTTGCCGCAGGAGGGAGGTGTGGTGTATTGTATTGTCACGTGCGGTGCGCGTGATTACAACGAGTGAAGACCTAAATAATCCTACAGGAGGGAGGGAGGGAGGGAGGGAGGGAGGGAGGGAG
>JABACO010000022.1:5387703-5441662 GCA_013339895.1 Ephydatia muelleri
CATTATGAATCTGATAAGCTTACAGCTGTAGTGCACGTAGAATCACATGTTCCATACACAGTGAAGCTGGGATCTCTGGGAGGGATTATCATCAGAGGGGATACAGAATAGCCGAGGGTCAGGACTCCTGCCTCATAAGTAGGAGCTATACTGGTGTATGTAATGAGGAATCCAGAGCTATCTCTAACCCCTGTGTGTTTTGCATGCATGCATCAATGGTACACATCAGGGACCACAGGTACTGACCAGAGGTCAATGAGGGATTGTTGTAATGCATTTCCATCACAACATACTGTTCATCAGATCGACCTCCAATGGGAAAAGCAATACCATTTGGATAAATGAAGTCCTTCACCAGTGGGAAAAAGAGGGTTAAAAATACATACTGGTTTATTTATCATGCTCTTACATTGCCTCCCACAGCCCACGCGGTTATGATTGGTCTGCCTAGCCTGCAGCTTCCAATAGTGTTAGTAGCTTTATTGCAATCGTATCCCATTCCAAGGTCAGTCGTTTCATTCAGAGAGAGGCACTGGTACAGTAGCATGTGGTGGACATACATGCCATTGTTTGGACTGATCTTTGGAGATATCTGTACAGACAATGCAAAGTGAGGAGAAGAGGATGAGAAAGAGGGAGGCGGTGAGGTCACAGGAGGTGAGGAGAGTGAGAAGGAGAGAGAGAGAAGGAAAGTAAGGAGAAAGAAGGAAAGTAAGGAGAAAGAAGGAAAGTAAGAAGAGAGAAACAGAATTGGAATTGAAAGGAGGGCAGCAGCACCTTGCATGCATCATCACTGAGAGATGGATGATTGTTGACTGAAAAAACAATAGTTTTACAGTTTTCATCTCCACCCATGAACCCACTTTCTTTGTTTTTGCAACGTGCTTTTCTAACACACAATATCACAACTGGGATCAATTCTTTTAGCACACACCATTGTAGTAAAACACCTGATGATCGCAACACACTGCATGATAAAAACGTACCTTTGTAATGTATCTCTTTTGTGAAATAATGTCACTGGGTAGTTTAAATCCTGTGCACCAGTAGGTAGTAGTCTGAACTGGGATGGCCACCTAGTGTTTGAATGAGTCTTTTAGATTTATGCTTTTATTAGATACAAATGTACAGCTGAACAACAGATCATGCAACACTTCGACATGCGCTGATTGTGAAGCTTGGTTGGAAAGACTTTGGAATTGACGAAACTGGAATAATATAGGCAATGCACTATATACGGTACTCTGAAATTACTTAATCACTCTATTAGTACAGAACTAAACCTACTAAAAGCAAATGACAAATGATCGAACTGCGCATAAGTGACACTGCCAACCAGATATCATGTAATGCATAATGGTTGCCGCGCCCCATGCATAGCCCATGCATGGATCATTCAACTTCGGGCCCCAACAGGACCGTCTTTAAATGAACTCTGCATGACAAGTACAGCTTGGCTGCAGCGCGGAGGAAATGGATAACGGATCCCGGGTCAATACGTCACCTACATGTACCTCGAGCAAGAATTATGCTTCAAGCTGCTCTGACCGAATATATAAGCCATTGCTCACGAACCCCACATATCAAATGCAAGGCTATGTTAGACTCAAAACAATACACTTGTTGGTCTGAAACCGTCTTGGGACAACATGCATATTTCACTGCACGCACTTATACTAGAGTTAATATGCTCTTAGCTGTATGGCTAGTACAAATTGATGCGTGTATCTACATGTAATGTATCAGCAATTTCATGTCGCGGGCATACGCGGTTCTCTTTTGCAAACCTACCATTCATTATCCTAACACCATTGGCTGTGCACCAATACATTTCATGCAGGAAAGAAGCCTATCTTCCCATAGAGCCGAGGTGCTGATTAAAGTGCAGGTATGCTTTGCGTTTGAAAACCAACATAAAGTTCAACCATGATAAATAGTCAACACCTTGTGAATGGTCTGTAAACATTGACTGAATAGTTGCAAAGAATTACACGTATAAGATTATTAATCTCGTGTTAGTTGCGCAATTTACATGTACGCGCACGCTCATGATCTCTGATCGCGGTGTCTGAACGAGCTTGCGGTGGAATCTTAGTCTGGCTACTGACTAATCGGTTGGAATGGTGTGTGATGTTTTGTTTTGCAAATTTACATTATGTGATTTATGCACTGTGAATCTTATTTAGCACCACCTGTCAACATGAACGCATCAGCGCCACAATTAAATGGCGTGAGACGTAACCAAGGGGTCGCGGGTACACACGTTATGCTTTTATTTAAGTTCATAACGATAAAAATAAATAAATATGTGTGTATTCTGTATGTGTGTGTGTGTGTTGTGCATACGTGTTCTATGTGTGTATGTGTGTGTGATTGTGTGTGTGTTTATGTGTGTGATGTGTGTGTGAGTGTGTGTGTGTGTAGTGTGGTTGTGTGTGGTTTGTAACCTGCATCTCAGGGTACATGTACGTACATGAAGTTTTCAATACAAGTTTCATTTCCGGTTACGCGAAGACATCATTGACATTACGTCATAATTTACGCCAGTAATCATGTTTGTGTAGAGCTACGAGCGCACCCAGTTGGACCAAGCATGAGTAATCGCATATAGCAGCTAGGCTGGATCGTCCACAGCCATATACGAATGTCCAGTTAGCGGGACACAGCCCGCGAGAATGGAGCCTATTCTTGTCTGTCTATCAGCCCTGGGCCAATGTCAGGTTACTTCGATGTTGCAACTCACTTGGTTCACAGCAATGGTGAAGTTCTTGGCGTCGCTGGGCTGGAGAGGAGGGTTGACCAGACCTCCGAGCAGGTTGAGGCTAACAGAGCCTCTGTTGGATCCGTGGTACTGGCCGCTAAGGGAAGTGTCTGCAGGGTCAGCTGCCCCCCAACTGAAGACCACCCTGGCCGTATCTGGCTGTGAAATGGTAATGCAACGTTAAACTTGGCATCTATATCATGCCTAAATCCCGTCCTAACGTACGGAACTACATATACATGGTGGCTCAGGCATGCACATTCACATCGTCATGCTCTCACACTTATTCTCTCGCTCCCTATATCTCTCTATTCCTCTCTATACCTTAATGTCCCTGTCATTGCTGTCACACGTGATCCACTTCCTCGTGAAGGTGAGGTTGGTGTATCCGTTGCTCTCGCTGCCGGACAACAGGGTCCAGTCTTGGCTCGGATCGATAGGGGGCGTTGCCATGGCGAAAGCGTAGCGATCCTGTATGTTTATACAGGGAAGTGAATGTAGCTGCTAGCATGAATGCAGAATTGGCATGTACATTTTACTATTATCTGTCTTCATGCAGAGTCTGTCCTGAGATGTGTGCGATCGGATGAGATGTGTTATTGTGGTACTAACATGGAAATGGGTTCTGCCGTCGCTGGAGACCCATCCAATCACCACATCGGAGCCCACCATGCCCCCGTCGGGGGACAATCCGAACCCCACCCATCCCGTGGTGTGCACCACCACGTTGAAGGTGATCGTCTTCCTAACGTCATCGAAGGTCCACTGCAACTGATAGAGAGGCTGACCCGTAGCCTGATTGCTAGCCAAAGTGGAGGAGAAAGGGAAGGAGCCAAGTACGAGAGGGAGAAGCGATGTCCCCACCAGTGCCAGCCACCACATCGCGAAGCGGAGAGTTGCTTGATAATGTAATGCTTGCTCGTCTATAGCGACGATTTAAATAGGGCACGGGGGATAACCGAAGGTGGAACGGTCACGCGCTATCCACGGGGCAATGAATAAAACTACTGTTTCTGTTGCATCATACAATATTATGTGTGCAGAAAGATAGGCATGTCGCGAGACTCGGCTATTACATGACTTCTGTTTAATTTCGAAGACAACATTACGTATACCATAAGCGGTGTTTTATATTACATGTGTCGTCACCTTATGGACTAAAAGAACATAGTAGTAGAGGGAGAAGCGATGTCCCCACCAGTGCCAGCCACCACATCGCGAAGCGGAGAGTTGCTTGATAATGTAATGCTTGCTCGCCTATAGCGATGATTTAACTCTATCATGGGCGAAGCCAATTATTGCATGCGGTACCATGTAGTTTGTAAAGAACTTACACTAATTCTACCAGGAAACAACGTTTCCTCTGATCAATGTGTTGTTGAATACAAAATACTTAATGTTTTAGGTAAACAAAGTGGCTTTAGTACAGTACATGTGGCGCAATATTGTTCTGTTGCCCGTGAAAGAGTTAAATAGGGCGCGGGTGATAACCGAGGGTGGTACGGTCACGCGCTATCCACGGGGCGATAATAAAACTGTTGCATCATACTATATGACGTGTGCAGAAAGATAGGCATGTCGCGAGACTCGGCTTATCACATGACTTCTGTTTAATTTCGAAGACAACATTACGTACCATATAAGTAGTGTATTATATTACATGTGTCGTCACCTTATGGACTACAAAGAACATAGTAGGCTTTTTGACTGACACTAAATACGGCCCTATCGCTTTGACAAAGCTTTCACAACTGAATGTAATACCACGCCATGCACGTCACACCTCATGCAACAACACCGGACATTACGGGCTGCGACGTGAGTGAAGTGGGACTCTAGCTGCCTTTGACCTAGACTTATGGGAAGGCAAGGGTACTATGTATTAGGCCATGCCTGGCAATAGGCATACATTGGGGTGCACTGGCATACATACGTTGGGGCATACGATTAGAGTGTGCGAGGAGGGGGAGAGGAGGGGAGGGACAAAGTTGTAGGCATGCAGCTATATATGCATAGAGCCATGTGCATGTGTGTGGTAGAGATTTTCATATCTTATATTTGTAGGCTTTTTAAAGAGTGACTACATGCCGTGACATTTTGCTGAGCTGGTTACATGTACACATACCATCAGTTGCTTTCCAACCACTGGGGTTTTAAGATTAATGCAATTATGAAAGGTGGTACATTCAGCACAGTGGTCATTATGCAGGCTGTATAGTACGGTGGCCCTGGAGGTCGCGAGCAAACACTGCACACTTGTGGGTTTTGCGCATTACACGTCGGCCGGTTTTGTGGTTATACACTGACCACTAACACGGGTTTCGGGTTTAAACAAATAACAAAAGGCGATTTGCGTGTCCGGACATTAAACAATTCACGTCATACGTTGCAAAACAAAAGGCGGTTTGCGTGTCCGGACATAACATCGATATTAACATTAAACAAATCACGTCATACGTTGCAAAACAAAACACGATTTTTACCTAAAACATTGCCCGTAAGTCGTTCTAAAACATTGCACGTAAGTCGTTCTAAAACATTGCACTTCAGTCGTTTAATTATATTTTAAACACAAAACATTATAGGGCCTATAACTATTAAAACTATCGACCAGGCGAGTTCACGTTGCCGCTAAGGGAGAAACGTACAAACGTGTCTGGCTGGAGGAATGCACCGAGAAGACCGTGCAGTTGAAGGTACGTACCGACACTGCGTGTTCACTATGACGCCAAGTAACCAATCTCCATGCAGGGCTTATCTTAAAATACTGGAGACAGCACAAGAATACAGGCGTGATTTTGACGTATCTGCACACAGTCCATTACGTTGCAGTCGGGTATGACATAGGCCTACATTGTGTGATTGTGCGTGTGTGTGCGTCTGTGCGTGTGTATGTGTGTGTGCGTGCGTGTGTGTGTGTGTGTACATGTGTGTGTGTGTGTGTGTGTGTGTAACAACTGCCGTATACATATGTTCGCTTTTCCCACTCAATCATACATGACCCATAAGATGCTCATTGTGAAACGACGAGCTCAGTCTGCGTTTGTGTTGGTTTTAAGAACCATGTAAGTACGTTTAGATCTCCAAATAGGGCTCATGTTGATTTTCATATCGAAGGGCTGGGGAAGAGCACTACAGCTGTGACCAGTCTGCCAATATGTTCACAAATACTTGCCTGTATAGATCTTACACTTTCTCCTATCCTCCCTAACCATTCCTTTCATCTACATGTACACCACCTTCATGTGCATGCACACTCACACATTTACACATCCCACAGACACACATGCACCCACACACAAACACACGCAAACACGCACACACACACACAACACACACACACACACATGCACACACACACGCACGCACACACTACATATATTTTTATGAGTTTGGTATTATCAGGGACATAACACATAACCACATCTTGCAGATGCGTGTCTGGTCGCCACGGAGAAGCCTGTGAGCACCAGTGCTGATCACGAGCACATCTGAGATAAGAGAGGGAAGGAGTAAGTGGAGGAGGGTAGGAGGGTAGGAGAGAGATGTAGGGAGGGAGGGAAGGAGAGAGATGGAGGGAGGGAGGGAAGGAGAGAGATGGAGGGAGGGAGGGATGGAGAGAGATGGAGGGAGGGAGAGAGATAGATGGAGGGAGGGAGAGAGATGGATGGAGGGAGGGAGGGAGAGAGATGGATGGAGGGAGGGATGGAGAGAGATGGGGGGAGAGGAGATAGATGACGGGGAGGGGTGGTTTTAAATTGTTAAATGATTTATTTTGGAGTTTGTTGCAATTCTGTCACAGATTTGCAGCATGTAACATAATCTGGCTTGAGTTGACCAGAGCAAATATGGTTGCTACATTTTACCTGCCATGTGGATGTGCTGCTTAGGTTAGAAGGTTACCTTTCAGTACCTACTTTTTTGCAAAATCACCACCTAACCCCATTACAATCCTTGTTATGATCTTCCCACCTCCCACACTTATTCCCACATGCACTCTCCCCTTCCCCTATATTTCTTGCTCTCTCTTTCTCTCCCATTATCCTCATCTTTCTCCCTCTCTCCAATCATACTGGTTAATATAGTGTTAATCTGGCCTATGTGGTGTTAATTGTAGGGAGGGTGATGCATTGTTATCACTGTACACATGCACACACACACACACACACACACACACACACACCCACCAGCCCAGCGGCCCAGGTGGAGGGTCAGGCAGCTACATAGAGTTTTGGTATTATCAGGGACATAACACATAACCACATCTTGCAGATGCGTGTCTGGTCGCCACGGAGAAACCTGTGAGCACCAGTGCTGATCATGATCACATCTGAGATAAGAGAGGGAATTAGGAGTAAGTGGAGGAGGGTAGGAGGGTAGGAGAGAGATGTAGGGAGGGAGGGAAGGAGAGAGATGGAGGGAGGGAGGGAAGGAGAGAGATGGAGGGAGGGAGGGAGGGAGGGAGGGAGGGAAGGAGAGAGATGGAGGGAGGGATGGAGAGAGATGGAGGGAGGGAGGGAGAGAGGTGGAGGGAGGGAGGAGAGAGATGGAGGGAGGGAGGAGAGAGATGGAGGGAGGGAAGGAGAGAGATGGAGGGAGGGAGGAAGGGAGAGAGATGGAGGGAGAGGAGATAGATGACGGGAGGGAAGGAGACAGATGGTTTTAAATTGTTAAGTGATTTATTTTGGAGTTTGTTGCAATTCTGTCACAGATTTGCAACATGTAACATAATCTGGCTTGAGTTGACCAGAGCAAATATGGTTGCTACATTTTTACCTGTCATGTGGATGTGCGGCTTAAGTTAGAAGGTTACCTTTCAGTACCTACTTTTTTGCAAAATCACCACCTAACCCCATTACAATCCTTGTTATGATCTTCCCACCTCCCACACCTATTCCCACATGCACTCTCCCCTTCCCCTATATTTCTTGCTCTCTCTTTCTCTCCCATTATCCTCATCTTTCTCCCTCTCTCTCCAATCATACTGCATGGTGTTGGTTGATATAGTGTTAATCTGGCCTATGTGGTGCTAATTGTAGGGAGGGTGATGCATTGTTATCACTGTACACACACACACACACACACACACACACACACATTTGCAACCCAAATGCCATCATTATAAATCAAGGTGCCCCCTCACGAATGCGAAGTGACCATGGAACAGAGAACACTGGCACTATATGTCATCATCATGCTGGTGTTTGTCTTTTCTCTCCCATTCGTTTTGCTTTTGCTGTTTATCATCAATGCTCTTTATTTCATTGTCAATGATACACACGTCATTGTAGCTTAAAATATTCCAACATCTCCTGTGCAGACGGTCTATCTGATCCATCTAGAGCTGTGCTGCGAGCACAGATTTCTCTGTGCTCTTCAGGTACTTCTTCGCAAGATGGTGTCTGGGGGTCATCCTCTCGGGTACCAAGTATCTTACAGGTGATTTGGCATGTATCCAATTCACCCCATACCCTTTTCCCTGTAATAAAATATTGAGTGAAGGCAAGCAGCCAAATGCAGACTAAAATAAGTCTTTTACCTGTAAAAAGTTCGATAATTACACAACCAAAGGAGTAAATATCCACTGGGGTGGAACGCCTTGAGTCCCTAAACATCTCAGGAGCCTTGTACGCTACTGTTCCAGCACCTGGACCTCTGGACGTCTTGTGGATGGCTAACTTGCTTTGTAACTTGGCCACACCAAGGTCGCAGACAAATACATGCAGATCACTGCTTGTTACCTGCATGTGAAATGATTCATGTGACTATATATGCACACATGGTGTTTTACCATTATATTTGCAGGTTTTATATCTTGGTGAATTATTACAGGGTCCCCGACCATGCATATATGCAAGAGCCTTTGCAATCTGAATGCATATGTTAATCCTCTTAGGTGTATCAAGCTGGAAATAAACATGTTTGTTAGGTGACATGCATGACATATGAGTTTCACTCACGTCACATGAATTGTAGAAAATAATTTGGTGTAGGTTGCTTCCGTCGATGTAATTTGTGACAAGAAGCAGCTGGCTCACCTCATAGCAAACCCCCATTAGATTTACTATGTTGGGGTGCCTGAGCTTTCTAAAAGATAATGCATACATACTTAACTAATAACAGCAATAACATTGCATGACCTACTTTAATATTTCAACTTCCTTCATAGCCTCCCTTTTTACATCACCCTCAGGAATTGTGACTATCTTGATGGCAACATCAGTCCCAAACAACATTCCTTTGTGTACAGACCCGAATGTCCCACCACCAATTTTGGCCCCAATCTCAATCTTCTCTAATGGCACCAGCAGTCCATCTTACAAGAAAATAATAAAGTATACCGGCATGGATAAACATCTTCAGTGATCTAATTTAAGTTGTACCTTCTGTAAGATCCAGCTCATTAAGTCTCTCTCGTGCTGTAACTGCGTAAATTATCACATTCCGTGTTATCACATAGTTCACTGTCTTTACCTGGTTTGGGCAAGTTTAAAGCTTGGCTTGGTTCTGATGATGCTAATGAAACTAAAAATGAGATCAGTATAACCCATGCAATTACACAAACCTGATTCTTCATGTGCGCAAAGGTCGATGTGGTGGTCAGCTGTTGGATTACATGTACGGGACTTTCCTAAATCAGTGGTAATAATTAAAGGGATACAATGAACAATAAAATTGAATTTAGTTTTGTCACTGTATAGCCTCTTGTCCCATTATAGGAAGACTCACTGGCACGAGGTGGTGATATTAAAATATCTTTATCAGAGTGGTCAGTTATAGTGGTGTCCTTTTGAAAAGGAGGGAATGTACATGTTTAAGTGTGACGTGGTATATTTAACACCATGTAGGTGGTGAACTTACATCATTTGGTACATACACCCCAATAACCAGTCTCTTGCCTTTCTCAAACCCCCCGAGCTCCTCCATAAACCCGCCAAGGCTCCACGGACGTTGTTTGCTGATAAGTGGCAGATTTGAGACACGGCCTCCGGCCATGACGAGGTGACACTTATTATAATTTGCGGCCTTGTCCAGCAGCGGCGCTACAGCTTTGCGCAAAGTTGTGTCGTAGTTATCTTCGTGCATGAACCCAGACACCCTGTGCACTTCTCCTTGTCTTTTATACCCGTCCGACTTGTTTTTTTTTCATTCTGCACACATTCATCTACATGAATAAAATCACTGCACTGGAATTGCCGATATACATGCATTTGCATGACTTCAATTAATTGAGGTGGATGCAAAAAAAAACCCAGGCATAGTAGTGATATACATAATAGCAGATCGCGCAACACTTAATAGCAAATGAAGTAGAAATACATGTATACGTTATCGTTTCTGCCGGAGGTGTGCGTGCATGTCTTACTCCAAACATCTTGCCATTTTCCTTTTCTTCTCTACTCCTCTTAGCAGCATTCGAGCCTGATGGATCTCCAGTTCTTTTGTTTTTGACACTGTCTTTGTATGCCGCACACAGCCCTTCTATGGTGCTGACTTTCTTCTTACTAATAGGCTCCCTTTCCTCCTGATCCACCTCATTTATAAAGCGACGCACCGCAGCACGGACCTGGGGTGTAAACGATGATCTCGACTTATCTTCGGGACTTTTGTCTCTCCTGCTAGTACTGTCCATGTCTCATGTGAACACAATCGATAAAGGTGAATGATACAGTAATCTAATTATGAACAATTTATACACTCCCCTCCCACTCCCAATCCAATAATCAAGAGTCAATACTTATAATTATGCAGGTAGAATGGAAGAAAGCATGCCGAGTAAATAGCAGTAAATGTCCCTACAGTTAGTGGGTGTGATCTCATCCTGTGTAAGTTGTACGATAGCAAGAAAGTGACTAGCCAAGGCACCAAATTCTTCAGGATAAAAACCAGGAGCATCACATCCATACTTCACAAGCAAGAATGCCAGAACATCAGGATCAATGTCCTGTTTGCAATCGTCTAGGTGAAGGAAGGTAGTATTATACTTATATGAAACATAAGCACAACTGACCTGAAAGTGTGTAAAGGTCATCAGGAACACCTCCAGGGCATACAGCATGTCTGTTGTACCGAATCCTGTGTTGGTTCCACCTCTCCTTAAATTCATGCAACTCCTTTCTCAGCAAAGGTTCAAATACATATGCTGCAATGTGCCTGTGATGATTTTAGAGTTAATAGGATGCTACATGCATACTAAAACTCAGACTCACCTTTGGAGTGTGATGGTAGGGTCATAGAAACCATCCTCAACTAGTGACTGGCAATTACCACTATGCATAATGGCAAGATAATTTGAATAAATAGGTGCATTGTACCTTGAAAAGATCAATCCACCATGAGGTTTTGAAAGCCCTGAGTCTAGACCACCAGCTTTCAATACGCTGTGGGGTGTCAATGTTTATTAGCAAAAACTGTTCACTTGGAAACATAGCCCACCGTATTTCTGACAGAGCTCCCAAACACAAAACTATTGCATCCAGCATGATGATCAGTATGATTATGTCGTAGTACCATCTGACACAAGGCTATAATAGTGTTCTCTGTTCCATGGTCACTTCGCATTCGTGAGGGACACCCTGATTTATGATGATGGCATTTGGGTTGCAAGTGTGTGGTGTGTGTGTGTGTGTGTGTGTGTGTGTGTGTGTGGTGTGTGCATGTGTATGCATGTGTATGTAGTGATAACAATGCATCACCCTCCCTATTGATTAACACCACATAGGCCAGATTAACACTACATCAACCTGCAGTCAAGATGGTCATGAGGGAAGAGGGAGTAGAGTGATGGGACATGGTATAGTGATATGAATCGATGATTGTGATATATAAGAGGATGGAAATTGGACAGAGGAAGGGAGATGCAAGAGAGCAATCAGTATAGACATGTGAAGGATGTAGAGACCTGGAAGAGATAGAAATAGATTCATAGGAAGGCATGTGGGAAAGAGTGTGGAAAATGGTGAGAAGAGTCATAGTGCTGAAGAATCCATTTTGAAAGGGGTAAGATGGCCATTTTGCAAAATGGTAGGTACTGAAAAGAATTTGTGCTAACCTTTTAGCTTAAGCAGTGCATCCAAGTAAAATGAAGCAACCACTTGAGGATCATTATTTGTGCTGGTCAACTCAAGCCAGATGATTTTTCTTGAAAATCTGTACACAGCGAGTTGCAATGAACTACGAACAAAATACTACATAACTTTACCCACCCATCAATGCAAGCATGTATAGGAAACCCATATGGTTTGAGCTTATCATAGCCGTCAATATGCCAGCACCAATTTGGACCCTAAAATGTTCCAAAGGTGATTTTTACAGTTAAGATTCATTAAGCACTAACCTGGTTCCAATACCGTCTTCTTTGGAGCCTTCGCATCCTACGCTGACGTGACCCAGCAGGGTCCATTACGGCAAGGAGCATCATTACTGTAGCCCTATAACAAGGTATCAGTATAGTCACATGTGCACACCAGCAACAATGCACCCCAGAGTCAATAACCGTTTCGTTTTATAACCATATTTGGTTTGCAGTAGTCTCCACATGGCTCGATAACCCAACAAACAGTTAGATGTCTTTAGCTCATGCTGAAATATAAAAATAGTCATAAACTAATGGTGTATCTAACAGGCAACCTACCCTTATTGCGTCGTACACAACCGACAGCTGTGTTTCACACACATTCCGCCGTTTTAGACCCATTGTTGCAAGTTTCTGTTTCAACCATGTCAGCCTGTAACAAGTACACCATGCAGATATACATATTTACACACCACTCACAATGCAGACAGACATGCATTGATACAGACACACAAATCTCCCTCTGTGTGTGCGCCACATGCACAACACACTCACATGCACATGCACATGCACATGCACACACACACACACACACACACACACACACACACACGCACACACACACGCGCACGCGCGCGCGCGCAAACACACACGCACAATCACACAATGTAGGCCTATGTCATACCCGACTGCAACGTGATGGACTGTGCGCAGATACGTCAAAATCACGCCTGTATTCTTGTGCTGTCTCCAGTATTTTAAGATAAGCCCTGCATGGAGATTGGTTACTTGGCGTCATAGTGAACACGCAGTGTCGGTACGTACCTTCAACTGCACGGTCTTCTCGGTGCATTCCTCCAGCCAGACACGTTTGTACGTTTCTCCCTTAGCGGCAACGTGAACTCGCCTGGTCGATAGTTTTAATAGTTATAGGCCCTATAATGTTTTGTGTTTAAAATATAATTAAACGACTGAAGTGCAATGTTTTAGAACGACTTACGTGCAATGTTTTAGAACGACTTACGGGCAATGTTTTAGGTAAAAATCGTGTTTTGTTTTGCAACGTATGACGTGATTTGTTTAATGTTAATATCGATGTTATGTCCGGACACGCAAACCGCCTTTTGTTTTGCAACGTATGACGTGAATTGTTTAATGTCCGGACACGCAAATCGCCTTTTGTTATTTGTTTAAACCCGAAACCCGTGTTAGTGGTCAGTGTATAACCACAAAACCGGCCGACGTGTAATGCGCAAAACCCACAAGTGTGCAGTGTTTGCTCGCGACCTCCAGGGCCACCGTAGTATAGTGTTTGATTGGCAGTGTGAAAAAATTATTACGAGCTTGAGTAAAAAGTACAGGTGGTTAGTTAATCTCCTCCCCCTTGTCCTGTAAAACAAGTGTCTTCACTTGCCACAATCACATGCGTAACTGAGTTCTGCCATCATGCCCACCTTGGAGTGAGGGCAGAGTTGGGCACTGGTCTTACATCTGGCGTAAGTCATACCCGGCCAGCGGATATACAAGTACTTGTCCTCAATTGGGAGTGAAGGAAACATGCTGCCTTTGACATCACGGTGACCTCTCCCTCAATCTTTTCAATCCTAACAGCAATTAGGAATGAAAGAAACATGCTGCCTTTGACCTCACAGTGACCTCTCACTTAATTCCTTCAATCCTAACAGCAGCATGCCTGTCTGAAGAGGCTGTAGCAGAGGAGGCTGAGACCAGAAAGCATAAAATAAATGACCCTAAGTGTTTGGAGCTAGTATGGGTGTATACAGCATACTCACACTATCTTTATATGTACATCTGTACATTTGCAAATGTTATGTACATACAGAGCACCAAGCATCAATTAGCCAAGCTCGAAATTGAGGCAGCAACCTCTCCATAACACACACACACACACACACACACACACACACACACACACACACACACACACACACACACACACACACACACACACACACACCACACACACACACACACACACACACACACACACACACACACATGCAACACACATACCGCGGCCAGATTGAAGCTGGGTAGTATTCCTGTATGTAACATTGGGTATGTGCTGGTCATATTTAACAGTGTGCTACATGTAGTGTTGTGTGTGAGATACATGTAGAGAAGAGTGGGGGGGGGGGGGGGGGGGGGGGGAAGGAGCTGTTTTGAGAGCAGACCTTTGTATGGCAAGGGCAGATTGGTGGTTTTAGTACTACGTAAACGTTACCACGGGTGCAACCTTACGGTTTCTGTTAGATAAGGATATAACTCTCTCTCTGGCAGGTCTCCCATACATGTATTCCAAAGGCAAGAAAGCTCACCGCGTAGAAGTTAGCCGCACATTCCAGCGGTTTAATCGGTATGAAAGCTGTGCAGCCAGCGTGAATTGCAAATGATTTATTGGTTTACAAAGTCGTGGTCTACTATTGTGTCTATGAATCTCATCAGTACCAAGTTCAATGGTCCATGCACGAAAAGTCCAAGTACATTTGAGTGTTGCTGGTAGCATTCACTGATTCTAAACTTGCTTTAAAAGCATGCATCATATCTTTGAACTTTCCTCAATACTCACTCAAACCCTGAGGCTTTGATCCTAGTCCATGATAGTGGTTAAGCATTCACATACAGAACCATAGTATGCATCAATATGTATACCCTTCAGTGTAGAATGGGCATTCATCACACTGAACTGTGAGGGGCTTTTAAAAAGATCATATATATGATGACAAATTATCATACATCGGAAATAATTAGTTACCTCAATCTCTTCTCTAACAGTACATGCTGATGTTTCAGAACTTTCATCTTCAACTCTATTGTTTTGTGCTGCTGTGGTGCAGTGAAATAGATTTTAAAACTGTTAATATAGTAAACTTTCACCTCCAATGGTGTGCTAAGCAACTTCTGCTGAAACCATCTCGACTGACTCTCTGGACCCGTTGAACTCAAAAGGGTTTCTTTATGGTCATATCAAATCGATACACTGCATCAATGTACCTCGATGATGGGTATGATCTCTTGCACCCTCCTACAGAGGCCATGCCAAGTGTTTGAGGTCAAGATGGCCAACATGGACCAAGGCTAGTAGGGGCTCTGATGTTTCAAACTGGATGTTAGGTACCTAAGCAGTTAGTACAATCACTCCTGAGTCTTACTGCAGTATAGCCTCACATTTGTATCTCTTGCACCCTCCTACAGAGGCCATGCCAAGTGTGTGAGGTCAAGATGGCCGACATCACCAAAGTGGACCGTGGCTAGTAAGGGCCCTGATGTTTCAAACTGGATGTTAGGTACCTGAGCAGTTAGTACAAGCAGTCCTGAGTCTTTCTGCAGTATAGCCTAACATTTGTATCTCTTGCACCCTCCTGCAGAGGCCATGCCAAGTGTGCGAGGTCAAGATGGCCGACATCACCAAAGTGGACTGTGGCTAGTAGAAACCCTGATGTTTCAAACTGGATGTTAGGTACATGAACAGTTAGTACAAGCACTCCTGAGTCTTACTGCAGTATAGCCTCACATTTGTATCTCTTGCACCCTTCTACAGAGGCCATGCCAAGTGTTTGAGGTCAAGATGGCCGACATCACTGAAGTGGACCAAGGCTAGTAGGGGCCCTGATGTTTCAAACTGGATGTTAGGTACCTGAGCAGTTAGTACAAGCACTTCTGTGTCTAACTGAAGTATAGCCTCACATTTGTATCTCTTGCACCCTCCTGCAGAGGCCATGCCAAGTGTATGAGATCATGATGGCCAACATCACTGAAGTGGACCGTGGCTCGTAGGGGCCATGCCAAGTGTGTGAGGTAAAGATGGCCGACACCACTGAAATGGGCGCTGATTTTCATGGACTCTGATACTTTTGAACTCACACAAGGTCCACATTCTATTAGTGTTGTAATTTTCTTCCAACTGCTGTATAACCTCAGTGTCTGCCTTTTCCCTTCGCAAGGTTGGTTTCAAATGTTGACGATTCATAGCATGCAGTCACTGACTTCAGTGCAGTTTACATCACTGTTGTGAACCATAAATCGCTTGCGCATTGGAAATTTTTCATATTGTGTTTTCTTAAAAAATTTATTCTATCACCTTATCAGTCAATGGTGGGTTGATGTTGTCAATTAGGGTGGGGGGTAGGGTGGGGGGGGGGGGGGGGGTTGGGGCTCGAGCTCTCCTATCAAGCCTACGTGTACCTCCCTCTTTTTGCATTACTGGTCTCTCAGTTGCTGTCACGTGGCTTTGGCACTTATTTGTCAAGCCATGGTAAGGTTTTTGTAGCTCTTTATGCTATAGGGAACTTGGTTAATCTTCATTGATGCAGCCTAGGCGAAAGGAGAAATATTTATTTGAGCTTGCAGCTGTCCTAAAGGAGAACGGTTTACCTCAACCAAAGGCATCATGAATTCCACCTCATGGGTATTGGTACTTGGTGGCTCAATCACTTTCAGGCCGTAACAAATGTGAGGCTATACTGCAGTAAGACTCAGGAGTGCTTGCACTAACTGCGTAGGTACTTAACATCCAGTTTGAAACATCAGAGCCCCTACTAGCCACGGTCCACTTCAGTGATGTCGACCATCTTGACCTCATACACTTGGCATGGCCTCTGTAGAAGGGTGCAAGAGATAAAAATGTGAGGCTATACTGCAGTAAGACTCAGGACTGCTTTTACTAACTGTTCATGTACCTAACATCCAGTTTGAAACATCAGGGTTTCTACTAGCCACAGTCCACTTTGGTGATGTCGGCCATCTTGACCTCGCACACTTGGCATGGCCTCTGTAAGAGGGTACAACAGATACAAATGTGAGGCTATACTGCAGTAAGACTGAGGACATCGTGTATTAACTGCTCATGTACCTAACATCCAGTTTGAAACATCAGGGCTAGCCACGGTCCACTTCAGTGATGTTGGCCATCTTGACATCATACACTTGGCATGGCCTCTGTAGAAGGGTGCAAGAGATACAAATGTGAGGCTATACTGCAGTTAGACTCAGGAGTGATTGCACTAACTGCTTAGGTACCTAACATCCAGTTTGAAACATCAGGGCCCCTATTAGCCACGGTCCACTTTGGTGATGTCGGCCATCTTGACCTCACACACTTGGCATGGCCTCCGCAGGAGGATGCAAGAAATACAAATGTGAGGCTATACTGCAGTTAGACTCAGGAGTGATTGTACTAGCTGCTTAGGTACCTAACATCCAGGTTGAAACATCAGGGCCCCTACTAGCCTTGGTCCACTTCAGTGATGTCGACCATCTTGACCTCACACACTTGGCATGGCCTCTGTAGGAGGGTGCAAGAGATACAAATGTGAGGCTATACTGCAGTTAGACTCAGGAGTGCTTTTACTAACTGCTTAGGTACCTAACATCCAGTTTGAAACATCAGGGCCCCTACTAGCCACGGTCCACTTTGGTGATGTCAGCCATCTTGACTTCACATACTTGGCATGGCCTCTGCAGGAGGGTGCAAGAGATACAAATGTGAGGCTATACTGCAATTGCATCAGAGTCAGGGACCACGACACTGAGGCGACCTGTGCAGTTGCTATACCCTTTAGAAATGAATGATCTTGGTGTCGAGGAAACTGAAAATGCTGAGAAGGTGGTGGAGGTTGAGCGAACCCCTACTTGCCCTAGAAGGAATGCAGCAGAGATTGCTAAACTGAAGATGTGTCTGCAGACGGAAGAATTTGATGACTCTGACCCAGAAAATTGACTAGTTCTTACTAGTCAATTGGGGGGAGTGTTGAACCCTCACTTGCACTATTGAACATTGTCATAATGCGCACGTGATTTTTGTTATTGTTGTTATTCATTAAAATATATCGCGATCGTGTGAAGAGACGACCACGCGTGTTCCCATCCTAACGATTGATAGTTTCTACAACAAGTCCCTTTATCAGCCTCTAACGCCTGCACTTTGATTTCAAGGGTACTCAATTTCCCTCCATTTTTCATTCACTTTGGCCATCTCATTGGCGACAAGTGATTTGACGTCATGATCACTGGAGCTGGTGTTCTACTACCGCGAGATGACAGATCTTGGTGACGCGAGGTCATCATTATAAGGAAGTGCTTTACACACACACACACACACACACACACACACACACACACACACACACACACACACACACACACACACACACACACACACACACACACACACACACACACACACACACACACACACACGCACGCACGCACACACGCACACACACGCACACACGCACACACACACACACACACACACACACACACACACAAACACACACCCGCACTGTCATGGCAAAAGTGGTCCTACCCAAAAGTGGTCCGGCGGACCACTTTTGGTCGCCAAAAGTGGTCCGGCCGGACTGATTTTGGTCGCCAAAAGTGGTCCGCCCGGACCATATCTGTCCGCCAAAAATGGTCCTACCTTGCCAAAAACGGCCGCTTTTCGTCCAATGAGTTCGTACTAAACAAAACACGCAAAGTCTGTCCTAGCAATTTTTCAGGCTTGATTGCTCAATATCTGGGGTACATACACTGTAGTAGAGGCCGGCGCCTTGTACATGTACATGTACGTAAACGTAATACATGAATGGAATAAATACATAGTGCATGCATGTACAGTACATGGTTAGTGAATGATGTATATATAAGCAAAAAGCATGCGTGCTGCATGTGCATGCATAAATGGTGAATTAAAAATGCATTTATGTTGAGGAGTTACAAGAGTGGCAAAACCACTTCTGACTCTCAGAGAACACACAACCAGGAATTTTTTCACATGATTTGTGGAACCATTCCAGACAATTGTCACTCATCTGGCCACCTTTTCCTTTCCTCTTGTCAGCCTGCAACTGCAAAATATATCATATTGTACATGGCTATATGGCCTTCGAGCCTTTATTTCCTTGCCTGGGAAAGGCTCCATGATTCCTGATACAAAACAATGCTTAAGATGGGACCTTAGGGTTGCCGAATCATACATTATGGTACTTGGATCTGATCCAAAACAAAAAGATGTAGCAAAAGCAACCGCAAATAGACCACAACTACTGCTATCTTGTTGCCGTTGAACAGTCTGAAATGTCAGGGTGATCTTATTGACTGAGGTAAAAATCAACGCAGCTACTTGCTGTTTAGACTCCTCTGGAAGATCTGAATGTCCCATGCTATCATAAACCTTAGTCCGTATATGGCAGATGTGTTCAGCCCTGAAAACTCAATTCATACCAGGTGAGCATATACTCCTGGAGCCATGCATGCATGTATTCGGAACGAACTATGTGCTGAGAAGTGCTACTAAAATTTATATTTATGAAGTAGCATGATTGTATAAAGTAATTTATATTGGTAACCTCCTCACCTTTTTACATGTGATGTGGTATTCAATTAATGTTTTTGACAGTGTGGAAGTCTTACTACCTCTGAAGGGATGAGAAATAAATAACTAGTCCATCTAAGCTCGTTGTTTCCAACATAAATGCTGGTAATTCAATAAGAGTAGGAACGTTTCTAATTGTTCGGTTCATACACTGTATAACATACGAGCATGCAAGGAAAATTAATACGTCGTACGGCTATGGATATCGACGAAACATTCCTCACCTAAGCGAGTATATAAAAGCGCTGTGTTTTCCATGCAAAGAACAAGCCGACTTGTGATGGCATCCTATTTCTGTGCAGCACTGCTAGCAGCGGCTTGCATGTGTGCTATGGCACAGGGCAAGTACGTGGCATTGAAACAGTGCGCCGTAAGTTGACTTGGCACACCTAGAAACTTAACACTTACCTGTTTTCCATATTTCAGCACACCGAGAGCTGTTTGTACACCTATTCCGCCAATCAAGCTAGCTCGATGAGTGGGTCGCAATCAGAGTTACACGTGAGCTCCACCGTGGAAGTATTCTGCGAGTCAGGTAACTCATTGAAAGAAATGCGAGGCCTTTTCATGTACTGATCTGCTCTGTAAAACAAGTTGGAAAATACGACGCGAAAGAAGCTAAACAATACTGCCTCCGTGTTAAAGAAACGTCACTTTCTACTGACGAGGGGAAAAACAGGTATAAACAAGGATTTGAAAACATCGCTGTATGTTGCCTTGATAATACCAGCTACAGTATATATTGAGTGTATTTCTGCATGCACAGTCATGTGATTACATTCCTTACAGACTATCTGAAATTTCGAGCAATGTAGAAAGACTGCTGAATGGACCGTTCTGCTTTGTACAAACGGAGGACGGAAAAATTGTTTCAGTCCATCATGATCCAAACGAGAGATCGCAGATTGTTAACTTCAAAAAAGGGATAGCGGCAGCATTCCAAGCTAATTTCAAAAACACCCATGTCGAAGTGGAAGAGGATACTCAGTCGAAGCATCATTCACGATACAGGTTAATTAGTGTTTAACAACTGCTAGTAATAAGCACTAATCTAAGTGATCCCTGCAGTTACGAAAGGATTGCTCCTGATCACGTGATAATGCATCGCATCATAGATACAGAAAGTGTGATACAATTTGCCACTAGCAGTCTGAACGGAAAGCCCTTCAAGGTAGAAAGAGCAGAAGATATCGAGTACAAGGAAGGAAAGCTGTTGAGTTCAACTGGAACGACCGTGATAAACATGAACGGACCTGTTGACCCTAATGACGACTTTAGCCGATTCGAGAGTAGTGACGAAACAATGTTGGAAGGCAATGCCGACACTTTTGACTCTAGCTTTGGCGGGGGAGGCCTGACTGGTACCGGAAAGTATTCACTTCGATTGCAAACCTGCTCAAAAAAATCCAGATCGTTTCTTAGAAGAAGTGCGGAACAGCAGGGTGTTCTTACTGCAAGCAATTTGCACGCCGTTGTTCAACGTGATGCGGGTAAAAAAAAATGTGCATATGTAAAAAGTATGTGGTATTATTTTAGTGTAACGCAATTTTATTTATAAAAGAAGAAAGAGTGGAAGAAGAAATGAACCAGCTTCGCCAGAGCGTGCCATCGATACGGAAGGCCTTGGAGGCTCTCAAAGAAAACATGAGCGATACCACAACAAGTAAGAGAAATGAATAAATAAACAACAACAACAACAAACAAAACAAAACATATGTATGTCGAGTTAAGGGCAAGATATACATACATACATACATACATGCACACACACACACACACACTTACACACATACATACATACATACATACATACATACATACATACATACATACATACATACATACATACATACATACATACATACATACGTACGTACGTACGTACGTACGTACGTACGTACGTACGTACGTACGTACGTACGTACATTACATACATACATACATACATACATACATACATACATACATACATACATACATACATACATACATACATACATACATACATACATACATACATACATACATACATACATACATACATACATACAAACGTACGTACGTACGTACGTACGTACGTACGTACGTACGTGCGTGCGTGCGTGCGTGCATGCATGCATGCATGCATGCATGCATGCATGCATACATACATACATACATACATACATACATACATACATACATACATACATACATACATACATACATACATACATACATACATACATACATACATACATACATACATACATACATACATACATACATACATACATACATACATACATACATACATACATACATACATACATACATACATACATACATACATACATACATACATACATACATACATACATACATACATACATACATACATACATACATACATACATACATACATACATACATACATACATACATACATACATACATACATACATACATACATACATACATACATACATACATACATACATACATACATACATTACATGCATACATACATACATGCATACATGCATGCATACATGCATGCATGCATGCATTACATACATATATACATATGTATGTGTATGCAGGTAGCGCCTTGAAAAAATTGCTTATTTTGGAGTCGGAACATGGTCCGTTGTCTGGTTACCAGCCTGCAGTTTCGGAAATCGTGGACTATCTCAATTCGGTATGTCAGTTTCCAGAATTAATTTGCGCAGTTTAATATCCTTACCCCTTATAACTAGGGTGGAGCATGCCCATAATTTATTTGTATATCCTTCTCCGACATGTTACACTATAGGAAAACGACTTTGAAATGCGGGCACTTCTACATTCATTTCTTGTAGCCGAAGGAAGTGTCAAATCCCAAGAGGTAACTCGCCGTTGCGCACTGTAACATGTAACTAATACAACTATAAGCGAACGCATTCATGAATGGAGTATAATGGCTTCATTATTTCAGATCCTTTTGCATGCCCTGAGGACAGCCACGGACCGCAAGGAAAGAAATTCGTTATCCGTTCAGCTGGCTTTTGTTCGAAACGTTCATCCCGACATTCTAGCACAAATCGAAAATCTCATTGTTTCAAGCAACGACACCACCGATTCTTTGATTCTATCTTACGGCGCGCTCGCCGCTTCATCGCCAGATTTGCGACAACGCATCGTGCAGTTCTTGCAAGAACGCGTGGATAATGCGAAGGGCAGCGCCTCCGTCTTGATTCACTTGATCCATTCTCTGGGAAACACGGAGTCGAGCTTAGCCGACAGCACGCTTCTCCAACTCATTGCTCACGATAATTCTGGTGTTCGATTGGCAGCTGTGTATGCACTTCGGTATAGCGTTGAGTCGAAGGACGTTCAAAATGAGTTTTTGGTCGGCCTTCGCAGTCATCAAGATACCGACTTTGTTGAGATGGTAGCACGCGCTCTGATCGCAGGAGCCGAGTCAAAGCAGCACTCGGGGACCGTTCCGGTTGGAGACGCTCTGTTCGAAGCGCTTTTGCAACATGCGAAGAACGACACCGAGCTTCGCGCTATGGTGTACTACTACGTTATGTTGCTCGGCCAGAAGGCCCCCAAGGAATGGAAGCCTATGATACGCCCAGCAGCAATCCAAAAACGAGACACTACCTGGAACGACAACAGTGACCCTCTTTACAATTTAGTGCAAGACTCGAATACCCGCAGTAGTGACATTACTAACTACCCAGTAAATAGGGCCTACATATGGAGCAAATCGCTAGGAGTGTCCGACATCAGGCTTGATCTGGCGTTTGGTGCCTTTGCAGGACTCGGAGGGAGCGCAAATCCCACCAGTTTTAAGCTGTTCGCGAAAGGCATAGCCCGCGGATATGCCTTCGGATACACAGCCACCGCATTCGAGGCACTCATCACGAGCGAGAATAAACCTGGAGCGAACAGCATTGTTAATAGACTGTACGTCAGTATCGTCGGGAAGGTGCTAGTTGATTACTCCAAGGAGATACCTACCTGCGAGGACTGGAGCTACCCTCTGTACCAAAGTCCAGATTATACGCTTTTGAACTTCAAGTATTCCATATTCATATACGTCGGTACCCTGAATTTCTCGATCGGTCTGAGCACCAATTTGGGAGTTACGGCATCGCTAACTGCCTGCATAAATACTTGCCTATCGGCTAAGGCGGCCTTGACGCCGCACATAACTATAAAAGTTACTGCTCGTGCCTCCATCACTCTCATCGTAAGTTCGTACTAACTTTCTAAATTTCAGTAATTTGACATGCACTTGATGTTTTTTTTTAATTTAAAGGAAGTAGTTCGTATTGGAATTAAAGTTGAAGGATCATTCGAATACCAGGTGAATCCTCAGGTCACTGGAAACTACCTACTGCTGCGTGGACCGTTTGAATTCTGCCTCTCACTGACCCACGGATGGCCAAAAAATTTCATTAGCTTATACGTCTACTACCAGCTACGAAGCATTATATGGAGCAAAGGATGGTGGGGGCTATATTATGTGAGTAAACTACGGAGTTTGTATTTTGTTGCAAGATAGAGGTTTTACTGTGTATGGTTTGTGATGAAACAGCTCTCCCCTATACATGTACGCGTTCTCTGTCACACACTCACACAAACACACATACACACAAATACATACACACACGCACACACGCACACACACTCGCACACACACACATACACACACATGGACGAAAACTGATGTCTCAATTATTAGTTCATTTACATGCAAAAAACAAAACCAAAATTATTGGCTATATAATAGTCAGCTGATTTGAAGCTACCGGTCTTGTTGCTTGAGTTTAATACAAAGACTCAATAAGCACAGTAGTGTAGATACTGTACAAATCCACAAGCGGGTGGGAGGAGAGAATGGAAGGTTGAGAAGACTATAGATGCATCTACAGTACATCAAATATTCCTTAAAAACTATCTAGTGATTTTGCAGTACGTGCACATTCTTGCAACTTTCAGTTCACTGCCTTGACGAATGCAGGGATTCATGTCAGGTTTCGCTGATGATGCTTGATAGATGCATGAATAAATAGTTGCATTGAACTGCTGATTTTGCAGCATGTTTAATTCTAATGTTCATTAATAAACAAAACAACTATCGTGCAATGATTTGGAATACCAGTTTACATGTATTTTCTCTTTGACTTTCTACTTTGTCAACAGAAAGTCATGTCGAATCTTTTCAGAGTTTATGCACTTTTATTCCTCGTTCTTTCAGCCACGCGGATTTGGATGGGGTGATAAAAGAATATGGGACGCAGCTTCAAAAGAGTGGCAGTTACCGAGCTCTGATCTCATTACTCTTTGGAGCAGTTGCGACCCTGCGAATCTCCAATGTCCAATTGCTTACTAGAGTAGTTATGCACTAGTATTAACAGCTGCTTCTTTTAGCGCATAGTGCATTCCTAGCTGGTATTGCTGAACGATTTTGAGCTTGCATTATTAAAATCCTGATTCAGTGTAGTGATTAAAATCATTTGTGTATTGTAATTGTTACGACAGGATAAATGAATACACACTGTTACTAACATACAATTGTACTGTAAACAAACGCAGTCAGAAAGGCAGAACCTACCTTGCCAGGATGGCTTTGGCAATGCACCTGACTAGTGTGATGTTCAACCGGCCATAGATGTCAGCCAAAACTGAAGTTTTTTGAAGGTATAACTGAGCTAATGGCAAGGTGAGAGGCCAGCCTTGCTAATTTTAAGGAAACAACACTCTTATATTTACTTGTACATAGCACATGACATAGACTAATTAATGCACACTGATATTTCAATTGTTTCACTAATGTCGAACTATAAAACAAGTCTCTACATATGCCCCTCCTCTCTACTTCATCCTTGCATGGGTTTTCCAGATATCTATCATATAAGGTCTACCTGTTGCTTCAGCCTACTCATTCATCCTGGGAGGGCTTGACCTAGTTTCCAGTCCAGTTCACACTCTGTAGGTGACATCACCAGCATCACTTTCTTCTCCATAATCTTCTGCTATCATCCCCTAATCTTGTGCTTCATCCAGTTATATCCCGTGATTCCCATGTAGGGTGTCTTCCCGATCTGATTCAATGGATTCTGGTGCATCCTGTGGCCCTCCCAGAAATAGGTCTGCTGTCTCCAGTTCTAGTTCCCCCTCCTTTGGTGTCACTGGAACACTGATGATCTTTATTGTGTGCCCATCTTTGGGAGTTCTCATTATCTGATCCACTTGTCTTTACTCTCATGTGATCCCACATACTTTCTACACAACTTGCCCCCCCCCCCCCCCCCCCCCCCCCCCTGTTATGCTTAGTTATTAAGTCTCTTCACTATACACCCTGCATCATATCCCTTTGCATGATTGCGTTAAACCCACTAGATCCCCTTCATCAAATCATGATATAATTTCTACTTGATGGCCCACTTTATTCTCAAAAGGTCAAGTTTAGTTCTCAATTTCCGTACAAAGGAAATTCTTCCAGTGGACTTCTGGGGTGTATTTTTTAATGATATGAGAAATCTGTGTAAGGTAGCTCTGCATCTTCTCCTTGGTTGTTGTAGTTGTATACCTTCGTTTGAATGTCCTCACGGCCCTTTCAGCTAACCCATTGGTTTTGTGGTGATATGGAGTAGAACATACATGCACTATATTGTTGCTGGCACAAAATTCTTGAAATTCTCTGGATGTGTATTGAGCTTCATTATATAGTTGGTTCCAATAGGTGCGCACATAACCTTCAAAACAAGCATGCGCATTGTCATCGAGCGTTAGAAAATTTGTGCGCAATAGTAGGAAAGTGGCAGAGCATGTGGGTGCTACATTTAGATATGACAAGAGAGTTGTAAGAAACTCTTCACGAAACGTATATCACAAAGCGGTATGTAAACACTGCTTAGATTGAGCGATACCGTATATTCTTTTTAGGACCATAGTTTCCAATCTAAAACACAATTTCACAATTTCTTTTAATTCTTTTTTTATTTTGTTTTTGAACTAGTTCCATATGATTCAACGTAAAGAGATAGTGTGTTAGATACTTCAATTGCGTATGAAACCTTACCAGAGAAATGGAAAAAAAAACCATGATTTATATTTCAAGTATGCAAAATAAAAATGGACTAACTTGAATTGATACTCGTCTAACCAGTTCTGCGGCCATTAGAGACTTTGCAACGTGCTACTACCTCGATCACTCCCATCATAAGTTCGTATTTATTTCAGTCAATAAATTGACATTCATGCAACTATGTTAAATTTTTATTTACAGAAAGCAGTTCACATTGGAATTAATGCTGAGGGATCATTCGAATACCAGGTGAATCCTCAGATCACTGGAAACTACCTACTGCTGCGTGGACCATTTGAATTCTGCCTCTCACTGGGCCAAACAATGTCATTAGCTTATACGTCTACTACCAGCTACGAAGCATGACATGGTGCAAAGGATTGTGGGGTCTATATTATGTGAGTAAACTACGGAGTTTGTATGTTGTTGCAAGATAGATGTTTTACAGTAACTGTGGTTTAGATGAAACAGCTCTTCTCTATACAAGCAACTGTACGTAACATTCCTCTCTCTCGCACCTCGCACATGCATATACACACACACTCACACACACATAAACACACACACTCCCACACACACACACACTCACACACACATAAACACACGCATAAACACATATAAACACACACAAATAAACACACACAAATAAACACACACAAATAAACACACACATAAACACACACATATGCACACACACATAGACACACATGCACACACACACACATACACACACACGTGGGTATGCATGCCTTGGTGTGTGAATACTTATGTTGCTATTGGGTTGGCTAAATCTGACAACTATAGGTGAAAGTAATTAATGACGTTTCCTTCTCCCAATAGTTACTCACAGTACAAACCCAACCCTTGTGCAATAATGGACTAGAGGTGCCCCTGGCACTGCCACCACCACCACCACCTCCAGCATGACCTGCACCAACCTCCAGAATGGTCGGCACCACCACCTTCACCTTCAAACGGACTCACAACAGACCATGGGGTAAGGGGGGCCTAATAAACATTTCACCACCCCCATTTCCGTCCAAATTTTTTGTGATTGACTACGACCATGTAAAGATGCTATGAAAGTGGAAAAATTACTTACAAAACAAGTAAATAAAAACATTCTCTATATGAGAAAGTGGTGGCATATAGGATTGAAAGACAATGGTGGTGTAAAAAGCACAGAAACAAGATTTACTGGAATGAGACTGGGTAAAATGAACTATTCTAAATTTACACACTCTGGCATCAGCATGTAATAATATACTGAGTGTGCTAAATATAGGTCTAGTTCATTTTACCCAGTCCCATTCCAGTCAAATCTTGTTTTCGTGCTTTTTACACCACCATTGTTTTTTAATCCTATATGCCCCCAACTTTCTCCTATAGAGAATGTTTTTATTTACTTTTATGCATGATTTGAAGTCAGTTGTAGCATGTAGAGCTAGAAAACAAGGGTGGAATGATTAGGAAAAGTGAAATAGTTCTCTATTTAGCACAATAGAGAATGTTTAAAGTTTTTTTCATGCGATTACTCACAAAAGTCTTATATCCAGACCCATGCAGTAGTGTATGGAAATCGTACCATGGCACTGTAATTTGCTACATGTTGTCCACGTTCATGATGGAATACAACTTGATGTACAGTGGCAGTGTGGCCCGGCAGGGGAAAGGGGGGGGGGGGGGGGGGGGGGGGGGGGAGGAGCTTGAGTCTCCTGATAGGGAAGATTCCAACCTAAATGTTGCTCATCAAAGTTTATAGTGAGCACAATTTGAAAAATGTCCACATCCAAAAAAAACAATCATCAATGACTTTGGCATACCATATACAGTGTACACATTACATAATAGAAAGGAATCATCAACAATATAATGGTAGATGTATATTACTTGATCAAGATTTAGAAGAAGTTTTTTCAACAATAGTTAGATAATTATATAGGATACATCTTTGCCGCGCAAAAGCTGATGATGAACTATGCTTACAAAAAAAAAAATGCGCACAGTATTTCGCGCCAATATGGGCGCGATGTTGTGTTAAAATCCAGCATAGTTTCTACAATAGCGATAAGCTGGTACATATCCGCGGCACGTCTCAATGGTGGGAAGTGGTAGTTACTCTGCATGTATATTGCCAGCATTCATTTATATCTACTGCGGACTTCGACGGCGGATGCACGAGCCCATCATATATATCTGCAAGACAGTTTGGCACCTAGCAATTGGATAGCAACTGGCTGTCTGCATCGAAAGAGGCCATATATACACACCACAGACATTGTCGATCACTTTCCACGAGAAGTCTAAAAAGTGTTCAAAGGGTTTGTTTTGTAGAATTCGAAGACGTGCCCATATACCACATTAAGGGAAAGGAGGACAAGATTATTATTATACCTGCATGTGCAACTTCAGAAGAGGTCAACTGCATACATATATGTCTTGAGTGATCATATAAGCATGTTTTCGTGCGATACCATTAATTAATGAACTCATTAAACCCCGCGTGCTGAATCAATGCTATACATGTATACGTAAGTAACACATCCGAACGGTCAAAAGATCGAAGTTGCAAGGGGGGACAAGCTATCCTAAAGGCGGACAACGTATACTAGGATAGGGTGTCCATAGGGGGACAGCCTATCCGGGGGGACAAGCTGTCCTGTTACACCGGTCTGTAGACAAGTCGATGGTAGATTTATCTGCAGCTGATCTAGATACGGACACTCTAAACTAGTAAAACCATGAATGTCTAGACATCTTTACTAAGATATATTAGCTACGGCACTGCACTGGTCTGCCGTTGAAAAAAAAAAGATTATGTAATTACTTAGCAAGCAAGCAAGCAAGCCCTACGGATCCAGCGAGGGGATCCTGGGGGTCCTGACTCCCCCACGCCCCTTGTGCTCCATACCGTCTTGTTATCGGTCTGATCGGTCATCCCAATCGTACTACTTGGTCCATATATTGTGCTCTCGACTGGAGTCTGGACCGTACACTGTTAAAAAAAAGGGTGTTACCGCAACACGTATACGCCTGTTTAGGAATAACACCCCATGGAGTGTAGTGGTAACCGCTCAGGGGTGTTATAACCAACACCCCTGAAGTGTAGCCATTACACTCTAGTGGGTGTTGACACGGGTATCAGAAGTTCGCGTATGCACCTTAATCTTACGATACAACATCAATTGATCTTAATAAAACAACAGTTGATGAAAAGTTGAAAATAAATACAAACATACGACAAAACTATAAACATGTCTTTAGGACCTATACGACGTTCGAGTAGTCTGGAGTGTTTCTCCGAGTGTTTCGGACACTAAACAAATGAAGAAAACAAATGCATATATATAAAGGTCAGGTTCCAATATGAGACATGTCTGACCTTTTTAATTGAATGTTGGGTGCCGCCATCAGTCCGACGACGTTCATGTTCGCTAAGCAGATCGGTGACAATAACAACGTCAATCGTACCGATTGTTAAGCTTACCTCGAAGGCTTGCTAGAGCCAGCGTGTCATATGACCTTTGTAAGGTAAGGTAGGGCGTTATTTAACGCGACAAGGTACTTACTGCCTTAAGCAGTGGCTCATTATAGTGGGTAGCGCAGCACATAGTAGTAGCCGAATTTTCCTTAGCTAGAGCGTATAAACAGGCATTCCGGTCCGATCGCGAACTGCTGTTCTCGATGCATGAACTCTCTTCAAAGCGCTCAACTCGTCTTACTCAAATGCATCGCTCAACGCTGGAAGGAAACAAATAGCTTACCAAAAAGTCGTGTAACACCAAACTTACCTGTTCCCAGAACGTGTTTTTAAAGGTCACGCATGTGCAACGAAATATACTTTTAGAATTTTGTTACAATTGTGGATAATCAACATCTCACGATGACAAGAAAGGACACAAATAGCTAGGGTACACTGTAGGTATTCAGGATGTCTAAGATATAGAGTTGTCCAAATGTGAGGAAAGCTACACGTATACAGGACTTTTGAGTAGTTCCAATTGCAAAAAGTGCACTTCTCTCAGAGTGTATTTGCTGTCCAACAGTATTTCTGTGTATGTGTGCCGGAATGTGTGTGTACATGTATGCATACATATGCACACATGAATTATACACATACACACATGTGCATGTGTGTTACTATGTGTGCATTGTGTGTGTGAATGCGTGTGTATGTGTGTATTTGCATGTGTGTGCATGTGTGTATATGTGCATGTGGCCATGTGTGTATGCAGGCCTGCAGCCAGGGGGTTGGTCAATCCCCCTCGTTTGATGCCTGAAAGTCGAGGCTGGTTTTCAAATGGGAGGTGGAGGTTAAATGAAAGTAGATTTGTTGCACTGCATGGAGAAGCTGGTTTTCTTGTAACCTAGGTTGGTACCATCCTACACTTCAAAGATGAGCATTTGAAATCAATTCTCCGTGCATTAGAAGACACAGCCAGTGCAAAGGCTGGCCTACAAATTGCTGTGCAATCATGGGCAAAAGACCACTCTCTCAGTGATTGCGTTAGTACAATGGTGCTATCCACACCTACTTGCTCTGAATACCTTGTCACATGGTGCTGCAAAGCATCCTCCAACATGTAGGTGTGTGTGCTTTGCAGTTTGCTCATTTACCACAGTATAGTCACAGAGCCTGACAGACAGTACCTGAGCAAGTTAGTGGAGATGGCGGTTTTCTGCATTCACTGAGTGTTGGTATGGTGATTTTTCAAAGCCAATAATGAAATGCTAATATTGAACTGATTGTATTGCAGGTATACAGTGCGTCGCAGTGGCTGAACTAAACTAACTGGCTCAAGTAATACACATTTAAGTGAAGAGGTAACCATGTAGTACAGAGTAGGCACATGCATGGTTATAACCAACGCCCGAAGCTAAACTGGCGGGGTTCTTTGCACCATCAAGGTGGTAAGGGCATGGCATGGTTACAGCCAGATGGCAATCGTGCGACAATATGCTCTTCTGCACATGGCTAAATGTATGTACTTGTCAGTTACTGTTTTAGATTAGTGGATGTACATGTAGAGCTATGCACAAGTGTGTATGGTTCCTACACATGCAAAGAAGCAGCATTACGTGTAGGTTAAATCCCCATGGCAGCCAGCCTAACCTGATCGTACTCCATAGACTTTAGTCCACAACATCCATCTGCCTCAATGAGCCAGAGACCTGGTTGGCAGAACTGTCCTAAATATAAAGCAGTTTCTGATATCCCATTTTTGACATGTAATGCTGCTGCTATGATTTGTATGATACTGTACACATTTGTCATACCAAATCACCATATCTATCGACATGTTGCAAATGCATGATGGTGTGAGCATAAAGAAGACCATCACTCCACACACTGTACCTTTCTTCTTGTGTCGTGCTTTTCATCCTTGCACGGCAGAAAATGGTGTGTTAAATGCATGTACATGCACTAAGCTATGCACAAGTATGTATGAACAATATATCTATACAGTGTAGCTGGGGTACTGGTAAACTCCTAAATGCTGTAAAGGTGTCAACTGGCCAAACCTGATCATACATACGTCACAGACATTTGTCTGCAATGTCCATCTCACCTCATGGTGCCAGGGACCAGAAAGCAATTGATTTGTGTCTGTGTGACATGCGGCTAGGTTGTCATAAGTTAATAAGTTAAGCATTAATAATCAAGGGCGCCCCCAGCTTTTCTAAGGGGAGAGAGGGGGGGGTGGGGGCGAGGGGGAGGGGGGGGGCTGTCCGCTTTCGGCCGATTCAACCTATGGGGGGTGCGCATGTATGTTAACTTTTATTACAAGGGGGGGGGGGGGGGGGGGGGGGGGGACACCCATGATAATGGTATGTGATACACTTGCATGAAACAAAAGTTATAATCTTGAAGTGCATGCAATTGAAATTTTACAAATGTTCTTTGATGCAGACACTCATGCATGCATAGGCATCAGATTTTGCATTACGTAAAATTGTATCGGCGCTCATGAAAAGAATTAGGAACTGGGATTGTACTGTACAAAATGCAGGTTAGCCAATTTTTGTTTAGTGTTTAATAAACTGTGAGCATTACATCATTACACATACGTGGACACGAGCAAGTCTGCTTGAATAATGTCACAGGTAGGCCCCTGTTTGAAGTTCTTTGACTAATATTGTCTTATCAACAGCACTTGAATTGGTGAGTGTGAAAGGAGAACTCGTGATGCATATTATATCCATATGCATGCATGCACGCAGTGGGCATTGCGCAGGGCAGGCTGTGTCATATTGTATATATGTGCTAGAGAGATTGCGTAAGGTCTGTAAACGCGCGAAGCTAGTTGGCATGGACATGGCAACAAATTGTTTACTTTGCCAGGCACAGGGAAGCGGCGCGCTCAAATGAATTACATTACAGGTGAGGGCGCCTTCAACAGTGAATCGCATTAGAGGGCAACGCGCGGTAGGCTTTTTACGACCACGGACAGTTTATTTAAAGAGCAATTAATGTGCCTTATTTTCCGTATCTTTGAGATGCGTTTTTTGTGTATCTTCGAGTCCCGATCGACTGTTTATGGTATTCAAAACTGAACTTTACCCCATACATTTCTATGGACGCGTGCGCGGGAAATGTGACGGACGTTTGAAAAATTGGCCAGGAATTGCTAATGAGCGTCCGACTCAATCCATAACGGAGCTAACCACTCACTTTCTTTGGACGAGTGGCGCGAATGAAGGATTCGTTATCTTTCTTCTACTCCACTAGGAACTCGAAGAAATTCCATTTCCCCTCTTTTCTTTTCCTTTTTGCGGTACAGTACGCCGCTATCGACCGCATAGTCCTCACATTTCCGCCGCAAAGATCGCTTTTGGGCCTTATGATACCCAGAGGAGTACGTACCAGTCTCCAGAAAGCTGTAAATGCAATCGTACTCTTCTCCGTCCATAACGCAGACTACGATACTCTAGCAGCTGCTCACCACGTGCGACTAAAAAGGGCGGAGGTGGGAAACAGGAAAGGCGGAGCATGCATAAACTAGCGTTTGGGCAGGCGGGGATGGGGGAGAGGGAGGGTCAATTTCTGCGGGAGGACAATATCCGCTAGCAGATTACGTCCGTGGGGGACAGAATCCGCTAGCGGAATATGTCCGGGGGGACAAATCTGCTCGACACCGGTAGTCAAGTTAGGTTTGGCATCCTATAAATGGCAGTCACTGTTCGCGTAGTGGCCGATCGAGGGAGATTCTCATGGGGCATTGATAAATAGGACTGCTGTAAAAAAAAAGGGGGTGGGGGGGGGGGGGGAGTACCTTTCTGGCCCGATCGATACGAAACGCCGGGGGTGCTGTACGTTTCCACTTACGGGCTCGATACAAAGAGCGGGCCTCAGCGGGGAAGTGGACGCCCGCGATACCAACAGTCAACTGAAGCTCTGGGACCTCAGGGCAGGACTGAGTGCCTGCAACTGAGATGTGTCCCTATGGTGCCCATCTCCATTTGGCAGTATTCTGGGTGTGACCATGAGCATTATGCACGCATGTGGTCATAGCCAAGAACTGTGCAATGATATTTCTGCTGGATAGCATATGAGAGTTCAGTTTCACTTTCACACAATCCTTTCTAAATTTAGCCATGCCCACAAGGCTACTGTGATGTGTGTGAAATGTAGTGTTGGGATAGTTAACTACTTTTTAAACTTAACTTGGGTCAGTTAAGTGAATTATTGCACTTATTAACTTATCTTACACTTATTGCCAGGTGGTAGTTAACTATAACTTAACTCAGTACATATTGTTAGGCACGATAATTACCTTAATTTAACTAACTTTATTGTTTAACTAGATATAATGAATTAGTTAAGGATTTCTTGGTGCCTCCATTGGGTATGCTTACTTGTAGACATGCTAATAATAATGATGCAAATCACTATTGACTCCCATTTTTCAAATGGGCTTACATGTATCTTTTTGGTACTACAGCGCTTCATGCAGAAAGAATCTTTTGTTCCTTTTTCAATCCATATAAATTTATAATATAATTATGATTACATGTATGTGCAATATATGTAAATAATGCATACATGTATGAGAGTAACCTCAGAAGTTTTGTCCCACATTGAATCGGAGTGTTATACAATAATAAATTCATAAATGTTATAAACCTACATTATTTAGCAAATCTTCTTGCCTCAACTAGCTAAATGTAGGTCTGTAATTTTTATGAATTTGTGAATGTATAATTTCAATAATCCCTTGTGTCTGGCCTTACTTTTTAAAAATACAAATCCTACAACACTAATTAATTAATTAAATTTTGTATATCTTAACATAATCCTGGCCAATATACTTGACCCAGAAATGGAATCATATTAGACAATACCAAGATTGACTCAGTAAAGAGTGCGACCCATTGGAGTTTTGGATCAAAAGAAATAAGCAAAACATTTATTTTTCAAAATATTGTTATTTAAGCCTGTTCTGAGCATTTTTTTTCTTCTAGAGCAGGCTACGCAATTTGAACCAGAAGAGCACAATCTTGAATGACTCAGGGGGGGGGGGGGGGGCAAAAAAATCTGTGGGGACCCCCATCGTCCAATATTGTAGGCCTTAATGAGAGGATTACAAATCTTTTTTGTAAAATAAAAATCGGACGTAAAAGAGATACGTAGGATCGAAAATGGGGGGCGTAGGGAGTACCACCCTACGCCCATTACATTTTCACGTGTTTTTGTATCTTTTTTGTTTCGCGTTGGATTTACACGTTGATCTATTCCTCCCAGCTAAATAACCTCATAAGATCTCACAAATAATCGCTAGACACTTATAAAACCGGCAGTGATGGATTTAACGTTTAACCCCCTAGTGGTTATTTCCTATTGCTACCAAATTAGGAAATACCAGTAGGGGGTTAAACACTGCCGGTTTTATAAGTGTCAATGCTACTCCGTGTAAATCCAACGCGAAACAAAAAGATACAAAAACACGTGAAAATGTAATGAACGTAGGATGGCCGGTACCCTTACGCCCCCCATTTTTGATCCCTTGTATCTCTTTTACGTCCGATTTTATTTTAAAAGAATATTTGTAATCCTCTCATTAAGCCCTACAATATTGGACAATGGGGGTCCCCACAGTTTCTTTTGCCCGCCCCCCCCCCCTCCCCCCTCCCCCTCGTTTGAACTATATAAACTTCATGTGACTGTTTAACTAAATTGTCAACTTAACATAACTTGGTTGTGGCAAAAACCAGTTTAGTTAACTATGAAACTATGGAAAAGGTAATGAATGTATTTGACAAAACTGCACCACAAACAGAACATTTTCAGTTAACTGGAACTTAACTACTGTCAAAAACCTTTAACTATCCCATCACTAGTGAAATGGAACCACAATGGAAACTGGCTGACAAGCGCTGCCAGGGATCACCTGATCAAGATTTTCAACATCAGAAGAGATGTCAACAGTAAGTGGTTTGCCCACTATGAAGTAGACCCTATATGGATGTGTCCACCTGGGTGAGGGAGGGAGAGAGGTGTGTAATGGCCTGGTGGGGTGTGTTGGAGAGTGGAAGGTAGCCGCTGATGGAGCTTCTATTAGTGAAGCAGCAACATGTATTTCTTCTGCTATTGGTATTGATTACCTCCGGGCCGGTATGTTCTGTATTTGTGTTTGTGTGTACAGGTTACTGTTCGTAATATATATATAGAAATAATTGAGAAAAAGAGGCACTCCTGAGTTGCCCCTTCAACATATTCCTACATCAGATTCGATTCCGTCTGGTTCTCTTCAGGCCATTGTCTGAGTATCTATATTGTTGGCTTAAACTATTTAATACTACTGCATTTCCAGCAGATTACTAGAGTCTACGATTGGAAATAAATATGCTGCAAAGAAAATGAATGTGATTATGAAGAATTTGGTCTACATATAAATGATACTTTCAAAATCATTTAAATATTTGTTCCCTCTGCAATTGCCATCACTCCAGCATGTCATGGGCATCATTATAACGATGCAGAATGACTTGTCTTTATTGGAGATTATTTACATGTGCATAGTAGGACTACTGTCCTGACGGGTGATGCATATAAACATAAAACCAAGAAAGTATGCATCATGGATTATTGATACGTCATGAAGTGTACACCTCCCTGTCTCTCAGAGTTTCCTCTCCTCTCTGTCTCTCTCCCTCTCTCTCTCATAACACAAAGTCACAGTAAGTAAAGAATTAAAATGACCTTTGCATTGCTAGCTTGAGAGATACAAGCACGCATGGTCAAAGTTCAGTCTTTGATATCAACAAGCCTTTCAGATAAGCAATGTTTTGCATGAGGATAACTTTCTCCTCCATTCTTAGCATCACTGCATACTGAGCATTTGAAGACAGGGAACCATTACTTAGGATTGCCCTATCTTCCTAGTAGAGGGAAATAGAGCAGTTGAAGATGGATTCTGTATTTCAATATTCAAACATCATACCTCAGCGGTTGTGTTGTACTTCACTAAAACCTTTTTGAGATAGTTCATTGCTGCTCTAATAACTTTCTTTTCATTTTGCAAGCTAAAGGGCTAAGCATTGATTATCAGTTTTAATATGTGTGTATGTATGGATTCATTTTTTTACAATGCACCAATGCAATTATCAATAGATCAATCTGTTGACCTGCACCTTGGCAAAGCTGCCGTTTGGATCTAGGCCTGCTGCTTTTACATCCGAGGGTGCTCCTTCAATTAGCCTGAATGCAATCAGCTGAACACAATATAATTTATATTTCAAAACAGTTGTATGCTGTTTACCAGTTCCTTCACAGTGAAAAATGGATCTTGCGGTCTTGAAAGCTGGAATACTGTATTACTAAATGCAATGCAGTAAAAATTGAATTGATATTCAGGAACATTTCAAAACATAATAGGTAAGATTTACCTCAGCACTGACAATTTCTGTGCCAGTTTGGTTCTGTCATGGAAAATAGACAATAGGAAAGTGTAAACTGCAATAACGCAGTATGTATACAGTACCTTTGTGCATAATCAGGAAGCTCTTGATTTAATTCTGGAAGCTGAGGACAAAATCAAACATGCAACATGTGGGAGAGGAAGGGGGGGTGGGGAGGGGAAGAGAAAGTTGTTGCTTACTTAACCCTGTGCACCTACTTTCAATGAGACACTGTCAAGAGGATTTTCATGCACAACAAAGCCATAGTGCATCAATAAGCGTCCATTGTGTCTTGTCGCAGGATCAGCACCATAATTAACAAGCAACTATATTGATTGAAGACAATAGCATGACAGATACCTGTACTGTATAGCAGTGAACGCAGCTCTGACCTGTTCTCCAGCGGCTAAGGGCTTTGAAGTGCGACACTCGAAATGAGTAGAAGCTTCATTTGTATTGCACACGACATTAACTTGTTCTTGGTGCAGAGCCATGTTAAAGAGGTCTGCCAGTGGAACCAGGCATGATGCTGCATAAAAACACAGCAATAAACATACTTTGCATGGTACCCAAATATTGGAGGAACTATAATGTGACAATAATGAAGTTCATTACGTTCCCCTTAAAGACTCCTGCATCGTGGAAGTGCATGCATGTAGTCTGCAAACTATGAAATAGTTACGTGATGCAAGTTTTTCTGTTATGTAGTGAAGATCATAATTATAAACATGTTGTCACTAGTTATAGTAACCATAACATCACACAATATATTCCATATTGGACTTCCCTGTATGTAGCAAAATGGAAGAAAAAAAGCAATGAAGTTTTTAATAGTGGTTTGTAAATCTTATGTCACTGAAAGCTACAGTAGCACAAAAGCAAATGTACTGAAGACTATTTTCATTCCATTGCTCATGGGTACAGTTTATCTGACCTATCTTCTTCACATGTGGTTTGAACATAAATGAGGGCATGCAAATATGGACACATTTGAATGCTCCAAAATCCCACTCACATCAAAACTGATACAAGCTGGGTGTCAGATATACATGTACGGTGTACATAGCACAGGTGATTAAGTTAGTTGTGATGATGCTATCTGGATATACTTGCATTTCTAGAGGAGACACCGTTGGTTTTGAAACGTTTATTGCTCTATTTGTATTCTGTAAGGGAGACACACAGCTACAGTATGTATGGACACATACCCCGGTCCCAACGTCCATCTCTATCTTTTACTCCAATTGTGTGGGCTCGAGATGACCACATAGATAATCCCCAGTAGAAATCAACTCTATGATAAATTCAATTTTAAAATGGACCACATCGTGTCTGCATCAAATATGATTGTCCTACCTTGTAAAATTTGGCAATATATTTAGGTGTCTACTTTTAAGGTCAGCTTTTATTTTCAGATATGCCTAAAATGACAGTAATAGAGAAGGCAGTAAACATTGGGCAACAAACACCACTGAAAATACAACCACACCTCAAAATTCAGGGTGCAATACCAAGAATAGAAACTAAAATGAATCTGGAAAGATATGTGCAATGAAAATTATGTTAGTGAATTTATCATAGACTTAACACCGCCAATGAAAACATTTCCATAGCAAAAAATTTCCCACCTGCAAGCATGCTGCATGATGCTTGAACATTGGACTCAATTGAGCGACAGATCGGCCAAGGGCGGAATGAGGTGCCATGGAAACTAGTTACTGAAACACGACAACGGAGTATGAAGGGAGCTAATACAAAAGTGTTATTGTTTTGTAGCTACCACATGTACATAGAGGTCTGGGAGGCAAGCAAGCTTTTGTACAGTTTCAACATGTCATGTATAAAAACCAGATCTAAGATAAGGCTCCAAGAAAAGTGAATATACAAATGAACGTGTAACAAAGAATACACAAATATTTGCCATTTTTACATTTGTAAAGAGCACACACATGTACATGTACTACACAGATGGCTGATAAGACATCTCCCTCTCACTCTGAATTTAGGTATATTTGGTGCATACACACAAAATCACACACACACACACACACGCAAACACACACACACAAACACACACACACTCACACATGTACAGCATGATAGAGGTTTGATTTTGGCCATGCTAAATGTAATTTCATAACGCATAAGATGACCACTCACAACTTTATTGAATAACATTAAATAGTTGCACATGGTGTAGAGTACTAGAAAGGAAGCATCCACATGCAAGTGGTGTGCACCAACATTTCCAAAAAGGAGCCTTTACCTTGTTTGCTGCTTCTTGCTGATTTAGTGCAAATTCCTTCACCTTGAAGTGTACAATAGGTGAAACAAATACCTTTCATATAAAAATCTATATCACACGGTAGATTACACAGAAACCACAGACATGACAGTCGCCTACAATAATCAGTGCATTTAATCCATGACCACACCCACATTATATAGCTTATTAGTACTTGTGTTTATTACATTACCATTGATGATTGGAGTGCAGCAAGTTCTTCTTCATCAAAGAACAGAGTTGTATGAATGTCGGATGGAAGTGAGTCCAAGTAGGGTTTCCACAGCGAGTCTGATTTCAGCCTTTCGTGGTGTACAAAAAGGCTCTTCACGTTTACGTTTGATAGGTAAGAGAGGTCATCTGCGATCGGTCCGAAGTCATTCGAGGCCCAGGCGTGCTCGATGTTGATGAGCGCTGTCAGCGGGGTACGAGTAATCAGTTCCCCTTCCTTCCGAGGTCACGTGCGTGTGCCCAAGCGGGCATTCGGTGATCACTCCAAGTACGCCTCGTTAACATACAGCTAACCTTCACAGGCTTTGTTGTTACTACTCCCATACCCATGCCAGGAACACTCTGTATACGTGCGCTGAACAGCCCTCCATCATTGCGTTGGATCCACTCAACCAGTGTGGCGTATTTTGTTCCTTTGCTCCGATCTTGTACTTGCTGTCCGATCACGAAGGCCGACAGAATAAGTAACGTAAACGCCAAGAACTTCATTTTGAATATTCCAAATTTGATTGTACTTGTTGTTTACATTGACGCTCCTCCTCCAGGGCTCAGGCCCCACCCAGCTCCGGCTTTTACAAACCACAGTTAATATTTTCATTGCTTTCACTTCCATATACTTCTATTAATTAATCATCCAGTCGAGTGGCACGGCTTCAATTGGTCAAAATGCACGACTTTTCGATTCTTCCGAGCTCTTCTTGTGTCTTGTATCCTGTACACCACCGATGATAACTTCTTTATGATTTTTAACGGTCCACTCCATGGACAGTGCAATTTCTTTGCCATTCCGGTCCTCGACCCACAACCGGGTTGTGCAGCCACACCAAGTCACCAATCTCAAACGCTTTCCCGTGTACTTTCAAATCGTAGACCTCCTTCTGCCTCTCAACGGTATAATGCCAAGCCGAAGGTGCTCTCTGACTCTAGAGTAGGCATCTTCCAAACTCCTTTTCAGATTCTTTGCATACTCGTGGACTGGCTGAGGTTCAGTTGGAGTAGAGCCATAGATGATGTCAAGTGGGAGCTTAGCTTGTCGCCCGAACATCAGGAAAAACGGGGTAAAACCTGTTGAGGGTGAACAGATGTATTATAAGCCGTGCACACTTTCTTATTAAGACATTTATCCCACTCTATACGGATAGTTCGTGCACTGTTGTCGCCAACATGCTAATCAACGTGCGATTGAATCGCTCTACTAGGCCGTCTGACTGGGGCAATACGGTGTTGTACGAGTTTTGTTGACATGAAGCAGTTTACAAATCTCCTGCACGAGGTTAGACTCAAATTGCCGAATGAATCTGTTCGGGTATGGAAAATCGGCAAAATAATTCATCCACCAGTTTTGTTGCGACGGTTAACAGCTTCTTGGTTCGGAATGCCGTAGGCTTCTACCCATCTAGAAAAATAGTCGGAGGCCACCAATACATAAGTATTTCCACTCTCACCCGATGGAAATGGTCCGACAAATCCACTACCACTATCTGCATGGGGTACCCGGCTAACATGCTCTGAAGAGGTGCTCTCCGTGTATGGGTTGGATTCTTTCGTGCTGCACAATGAGAACATGTCAGTTTGCAGCACATACGCACACCATGGACTATAGCGTGCCCCTACCAATAGAACCGTTCCCGCAATCGGCTCAACGTTTTAGCTTCACCCAAATGGTCTCCAGCAATTCCATCATGCAAATTATATCAGAACGACGGTAGGTAAAATATATCAGTTTGTAAAATATTGGAAGTTTTGCTTTCAACAACCACAAGATTACTGATATTATATATTTATGGTACAGCACGCCACCATTAATTCGTTGCTGATGCCTTAATTGAGCTGGAGTACCGACTCGAAATAGAGATGGTTATTCCGTATGACTACCAGTTCTTACTTCGGCGGGTGAGTATTATTGTTAATCCGACCTTAGTTAAACCCTGCCAGGCGCCGTACCCTAGCTATGCCATTGCTATTACAAGTCGAGACAACCAAATCATCGGACAATGGAAAGGAGGGATTACGACGTAACCAAGGAAACCCATAATATGGCTCGTTCCATTGTGTCTCCCTACTATCCTCCGCCTCTAATGTTCACCCTCCTCGGGCCCATCTAATGTCCCCTCCCCCCATTTTCCAGCCTTGTCCCCGTCCTCCTCTAATGTCTGCCCTCTTTCCCCTCCAATGTCCACCCTCTTCCCCCTTGCAGTCTTGCACAACTATGTTCATGAAATTTGAGCCCTTTTTTGTCAAACTCATCAAATAGAACATTAGTTTCATTATTAGTATGTGTGATGCAAAATACATCACAATAAAGCCCAATTGTTTGGAGCAATTCCTACTCGCATAACTACACCAATCGCACGATATACCGGTATTTAAAGTAAAACAGTTCGCACTTTCTTAATAGCAAGTGGTCTCGCAGTGCACTATTTTTCCAAGACCATTTCAATCGAGTTTGGTCTATCCCTGACTAACTAGAGGACCTAGGAAGTGTTACATTTAAATTCAGCTTCTTTTTGGATGCAAAATGAACATATAGCTGTTACAGAAATATAATTTATTTCAACCAGACAATATTGCAATATCGGTTAATAATCATTACTTGTATGATATGCCATGGCTGGCGTGTTATGTAAAACCTTGAAAATGAGTTAGCGATATTCAAGTGTGATGCAGGAACACATCATACGAAGTGCTATGCATCGATCACAAACGTAGAAGGTTGCTCAACCCAGAACCTCCTAAAGGTGATGTAGCAGAGTATGGAAAAAAAAAAGAAGGCTGTGGCTTCTACTGTAAGAGTCCACCATCACTGTGTGTACTGGTGCATTGTTGAGATGGGAAAGCTAGGATATCCTACAACTGAAGGACTGTGATATTCAAAAGGACCTAACAAAGCGGACGAAGCTACTTGAGCTACGTACAGGCCTATCTATCTATGCCACCACAGACAGAAAAAAAAAAAACTGGTAGCAAATCTCAGCTTTTAATTTTAATTCGTACCAAAGAACACATGGGTACAATCAGACTCTAATAATGTTACAGTAATACAACACACACCAGTTTAATATTTTAACAAGTTATAACAAAAAATTTCTTACAAGTAAATATTAAGTTAGGATGTAGGATTGGCGGGTGTGCAAAAAGTGGGGGAGCAAGGCATATGGTTAGTGTTACTAGAGTGGCGGGTCCTGATTATAATTATGTAACAAGATAAGATCGACTAAGTGCGAGATGATTGAAAATTCACGTCAATAGGAGACCAAAGCCACCACTCTCCGATTGATCCAGCGTCAGGTAAAAGACTATAAAATGCACACGGCAATGATAGCATCAAAATGCTGTATATGATTTTGCCATTTCATGAGGCCACAGCCTCCTCGACATGATTGTTTTGTTTTTTTTATTTAAAAAGGTTTTCAGCAGTATTTATGCTTTTGCTTTGTTTTTTCTTTTTTTTTTAAGTATGTGGTGGCATCTATACTTGACATATAAGGGTAAGATACAAAAGTAATTTCAAATTGCAGTATGCATGTCATAACATGAATGGGGCTTTAAAGGATACTGACTGCCTCAAATTGTACGTAAAGAACAAGTGTCAGCTTAAACTTTATGACACTACTACGAGAAACCCAATCAAATATAATGATTTAAGCATATTCCATAGGGTCCTTTGGCTTCGTATTATTCAAAGGAGAAGATACGATTAGTAAATGAATATCATCTGCATGGACCGAATAATTTATGAAATTGAGGTAGACACGATTCCTGCAGCTGGCCAAAATACGTTAGCATCTACACCTCATTTGCTATCTGGACACAGCTCAGTACCGCGCAGTCTTATTTAGCTAGTTTCTGCTGATATAGCGCTACATGTTAACAGTACACCAGTTTGCGTTGATACTACTGATAAACACATGCACTGTATGCTTAGCTCGATTATGACTAAGTGTACATACTATCATCCACGGGCAAAGTTTTTTTTTTAACTCCCACACAAGTCCTGTTTCTTCCGTCAGTCCTCGTGGTGTGCTCTTGCAGCCTCTGAATATATTTAGATCATCACTGCTTCTAATGTTGCAATACGTATCTTGCTGAGCTTGTTTCAACTGCCCTGTTCTCTCTGGCAGCATACAATGTACTAATCCAATGCAGAGTTATTGACATATGATTTTATACTTAGTTTAGTAGTTAGGCAGGCACAAAGTGGAGATGTATATTCATGGATACACATAGGTTATACATGTATATCATGTTATTTTTTTCATTGCACAGATGCAAACACATACACACACACACTTTTGCACTGCATGGAATTTTTCAACTGAAATGGTACTGAATCAGAGGATGCAAGATAATGTACTAATTGCACGATAACATGGATGGCACTAGGTGATTTTGTTCATTTTGCAATAAGTCAATAATCAGTATACAATTCTGCACCTTTTTAGTTCATCCAGTTTGCTCAGCATCAGCCACATCTGAGTGATCTTCCATTAAGAACGTGTCGTCTTTAAATCCACCTATTCGAATCACACTTTTAGTGCACACATGATTCTGCAAGAAAGTGGATGACTGGGATTGCACTAAGGATAACTGCCTATAGGTCTTGGAAGGAAAGGCTTCCCATTTGACTAGAATTCCTGAATTACTTACATTCTCATTTTGAACTAGACCAGGCACCATTGAAGAGTTAAACTTTTCTCCTCCACTGATTATTAAACTCCTCTGTAAGTGATTTGGGCCTTCACAAGGAATGCAGAGAAAAAACTGAACATAGGATTTGTAAGGCTGAAACCATGTCAGTAACTCTTTGTGGCAAAATATTAGAATATGTCCACTTTCCAAACCTACCCACACTGTATCCAGGACCGGTACCACTGCAGTAATGGAGGTCTCCAGCTCATCTTGATATTCAGTAGTAATTGTGCTTGCATAATCCTTTATGTCAATGTCAACGGTGTGAGTTTTTTTATCTGTGCTCCAAGCAGAAACGCAAGTACTAATCAACTGACAACTCCAAATAGTACCCCTGTCTTCACTCATATGTAACTGTCCTATAAATCCAGGATAGCTTTTCCGGTCAAGTTCTCCTACCATTTCAAGAGTGTCAATATTAAGAATAGCAATTACACATGCATGTGACAGCCAGATGCAGTCATTTGTGACCACAATTCCATCTATTACATTCTCAGAGAGTTTTTTTGAGCTGCCTTTAGGGAAAAATTGAGTTTGCTGTGTATTTTTACTGAAAGAAAGACAAAACCCTTTGAATGTGCCACAGTATACAACTTGGTCTGTATATGTCATACAAGAGACACCATCACCCTTCAAGAGGATTTTTTGTGAAGATGCTCTGGTAGTAATGCTGAATGTTTCAATTGCTCCATTACCATTCCCGTCTTTCAAACCAGCCCCGAGATATTGCCCACACATACTGATACATTGTGACTTAATTCCATTGAGGACATTTTTGTTTAACAAGACCAGTGTGTTTGTTGAATATGCATTAATTTCCATGCCCGCATCACCATCAAAGCACACCCAGATCTCACTTTCACGGTGACCAGCGCCAGCTTCAGAAAATACTTTTTCTGTGACAGCACAGGCTTTACAGTGTGATAAGCTGAATGGTGCAGACCTCACAGATATTAAAGACTGAAATGAAGAGAGGCATAACTTGTCTATGATTTCAGCTGTGGCAGGTCTGTTGCGTGGGTCAGCTTGCCAGCAACACTGCATTAACCTTGTTAAAAAAAAGTAGACATTATCTGATTCTGGAACATCATCTAACCTAGGCCGTTCTCCATTCTCCACAGCAGAGTCAATCCTCACTGGCAGCATATCATGAAATGGGTGTCTTCGATATATCATTTGATAGAGAAACATTCCAAATGAGAAAATATCTGCCTTGTGATCATACAATGACTGTTCCCTTTTCTTTCCAACATGAAGCACCTCGGGAGCTATAAAACCTTTTGTTCCAATAATTCCTCGAGCACCAATCGGAGTTAGATTAGTTGCTATGCCAAAGTCAGTCACTTTACAGTGACACAGTGACTCCGGATCGAGAGACCACAACAGAACATTGGCTGCTTTGAGATCTCGAAATATGATGCCTCCCTCGTGTAAGAAATTTAGAGCAGCTGCAACTTGTACAGCAATGCGATGGATGACCAATCGGTGTATAGGAAGTCGTGCCTTTATGAGAGGACTCTCCAGACTTCCCATAGGTGCCTCCTCTAGCACCATGGCCATTATTGGGTGCACACATACACCAACAAGGCACACCAGACAAGGGTGGTGAAATTGCTGGAGGATCATTGCCTCTTTTCGAAGCTCACTTAGGGCCTCATCACCTTTCAGATACCTCTTTATGGCTACTGACTTACCATGGCATCTACCTCGATACACTTTACCAAAGCCTCCAGTTCCAAGTACCAAATTTTCTTCCTCCTTGTAGTCCAGCTCAGAAATGTTTAGGAGATATTTCACACTAATGTCTTGCAGTAGCAGATCTGGAACAATGTCTGCCAACAATACAGAGTGATTTTCAGAAGGATCCTGACTGTACATACATTCAATTGAAGCCATGTTCTGACCAATCAGACTAAGACAGCTTTGCACATCAAATTGGTATGGGCTATTACGTTTCAACCTCATGCATTCACAACAGAGAACAATTTGCTGTAATGGGCCTCTGTCTTGCAGGCCTGGGTACCAGTCTTTCACCAAACCACCAATAAAATCAAGAATTTGGCTTACCAGGGCTCTACCCAATACGGAAAATGTTGCTGTTATCATAACACCTTCTTTTTTATGCTTAGTGTGTGACAAAGATTCGACCCTAAAGAAAACCTTGTTATTATGATAGAAGAGACCTGTTTGCCAGTATAGCAGCTTTGCTTGCAATTGTGCATCAGAGATAGAAGTCAAAGGTGTGGATGAATTTGCATCTGAGATAGATATTGATATACTTGGATTAAAGACGGTACTCTCATTGCTGAGGTGTGTAAAAGTAGTACTTTGAACTTGATCAACTGAATTAATAACAACAAATGATTCTGGGTTCAAATCAGATGCACCCTCTGGAAGTGTTGTCCTTCGAACACCAGGGATGGCATGAAGTATCCTAGAAATCAACCGACTCCAAAACCCAGATGGAGTTGTTGGTGAGTTAAAGATGACAAGTCGAGTATAAAATGGCATCTCATGTGGTTCAGCCACATCCACCCCTTCAGGCCTCACCTCTGATAGCATGGAAGGGATGAGTATCCTGTTCCTGTCAAGTGCCAGTGCAATATCAAAGCGGTCAAGAAGGGCAACATATTGTTTAAAGTATTGCCATGGAAACTTTTCTCCACGAAATAAAAAAGGGACATCTCTAGTAGCCAAAACACCATTTGAAACAAAAGGGTTTTGCTCTTTCACAGTCACTACCTTAGCCATCATATCACAAAGCCATTGAGGGTCCAGAAAATACAACTCATCCAAGTGATGACTGCGATCATCATAATAAAGAAGGGTGCCTATGTCAGTTAAAAATGTGGTTGCCAGTTTGAGCTCATTATCTCCATGAATATCAGTTAAGCTGAGGTCTTTTACAAGAGCCTTGAACTCTTCCTTGTTCATGATTGGAATCAAGTTGCATTGCCTTGCTCTCTTTTGAAACCATAAAATCTGTTTATTCAGTTTGGAGTAGCTAATTGGGATCTTTTGCCCCATGACAAATTCCCCATTGCTAAATTTGTACTCGGCAGCACACTGATAGATTGAGTCCCTTAGGTCTGTCACGCCTTCAAGCGGATCCTTCAGTCCTACAGCCATGACCTGATATATCTGAAGTTTGTTACAAAATCCACCAGCAATATCTGCAGCTTTCTGGAGCAATTTGTCTGCTTTCTCTTTCCTTTGTGCTGCAGGTATTTCATCTAAATGTGTGCCAACAATCAGAACGCATGAATTTGGAGCTCGTAGGGCTATGTTGTTTAGCCATGGTATCATTTCTTTCACCCCTTCAACACCATGCAGTAAATTAAACAGGACAAGGTATAGAGCTCGCTCTGATAAGAAGCACTGATGAGTGGCATAGTATTCCTCTTGCCCACCAAAATCCCAAATACTGAACTGGAAACTCTTCTTTCCAATGGATGGCTTGTATTCCCACTCGTTAACATCCACCCCTACTGTAGATGTGTTCCCACAGCTCCTGCCCTGCAGTCTTGCTGCTAAAGTTGTCTTCCCACGATTCTGCTTGCCCACCAGCATTAGTTTCATACGATAGTAACCAGTTGTTGGAAGTGACTTACTCTTGAAATATCCAATGACTTTCTGTGAGTCGTGTTGAATAGATTTAGGGATTCCACTGAGGTTTATAAGTCCCTTCAAATTCAGATACCTAAGTTCTTTAAGTTTGTACATTTGCATCGGTAATGTCAGGATGCCTACATTGTTACTGAGGTCAAGGAACTGAAGAGTTGTAAAGCTACAAATGCACAGAGGAACAGCACTGAGCTCATTATTTGCAAGGTTTAGTGTGTTAATACTTGAAGCAGTGGGCTCTCCTGGGATGGTATTAAGCCTGTTGAAGGAGACATTTAAGATAGCAAGAGACTGTGACCATTTGCCCAAGTGAGGAAAGGTGGTGAGTTTGTTGTTGGAAATATTTAGATTAACCAGATTGGGTAGTTCCAGGAGAGTACCAGGAATTGCATTGAGTTCATTAAACTGAATATCCATCTTGACCACCTGTTACAATGAAAACCATATAATTATATTTCATTATAGATACACTTTAAAAACATATCATAACAGAAGGTTCACCTACATTTTTAAGGTGAAGATTAATTTCTGACGGCAGTTTCATCAATTTGTTATGACTCAAATCCAATGTTTTTGTCCAGCTAATCTTGCACAGTAAAGTGCTCTCAATTACATGCAATCCAAGACAACGCCAGAAGACCGTCCCTTCATTTTGATACACATCAGTTCTCAGAAGCAATTCTTCTGCCACAGCTTTGTTCTGCCAGCGACAAGCCACTTCCAAAGGAAGTAACGTGGAAACAGTCTTTTCAGCCAAAGCTTTTTTCACCTCCTGTAACTCATTGTCATTTTCTTGTACTGTGAACATTTTCTGAACAAGATTGCAGTCATTCTTCATAACTGCCATCATGAGAAGCAACATGGCATGTGCATTGTGCTTAAGTTCATTCACTGCCAGTTCGATGGCCTCAGTGACATTAGGGGCTCCTTTGATGACCAACATCCCAATATTGGAAGGGTTATTACAGATGACAGCAGCCACCAGTGCACGGGAAAGACAGTCCTCCAGCAATGGAGGGTTATCAAGCAACAGTTCCATCCAATGCTCACCGTTGTTTCTAACATCATTGATAATCTCTATATAAATGCACATGGAAATTGTTGAAATGTTTGAAGTCCAAGGCATAATGTGTGTGTGTGTGTGTGTGTGTGTGTGTGTGTGTGTGTGTGTGTGTGTGTGTGTGTGTGTGTGTGTGTGTGTGTGTGTGTGTGTGTGTGTGTGTGTGTGTGTGTGCGTGTGTGTGTGTGTGTGTGTGTGTGTGTGTAGGCACAAAACAGCTTGGTAACCACAATCTCAAGCATATGATTAAACACATTTATTCGTATCTGTGTACGGTACTAAAGACTGAACTACTACAGCCGGCGAACTGACTGGCCCCTTAATTAAGGTAGCATATAAATCTTCTGCTTGTACGTGGTTAAAGGAGTGATTGCGGGCGTAATATGTGTGCGATGGCGTACTGAAATAAGCAAATGCTTGCATTTAATGATAGATCTGGGACAGAATGCTACACATAAATAGAGCTACAGTAGGTATCGAGCATACACAAATAATGTATGCGGTCTGAAGTCGTGCCAATTGAAATGAAAGGAAATGCTGTTAATTGTTTCCGAACCACATTCGTCTTGCTTTTCGAAGTGAATTGTGTTTGCGATACTGCGCTGCTTTTGCGTTATGTTCTTGTCAGTTACATGTGCATGTATGATTGCACTTGAGTATCCAAGTCGCTATCAAAATCACGTACATGTATAGTTGATGTTTTCGCAGTAAGTATAATGTGGGCCGAAAATCTCTATAAGACTTACGACTTGTTATATAGTACACACAGCTTATTTGCAACCCGCATAGCCTCGCGAGTCAGTCATATTTCGCTGAGGAGGTACGTCCAGCAGTTGCCCTGCCCCTCTTTCCACTCTCACGAAGCCTAATATTCAAGGAAGGATATGCATACACATCCCTTCTGCAGGTGTTTCATCGCTTACAGTATGGCATCACATATATGATGTCACTGTAACGTATTTGAGGTCTGGGTACGAAACTACATGTTTTTAACACCGGTTCCGTGAGAATTGAGTCCATGTACTATTAGTCGAACTCCAATTTTGTAAAATTAGTCGGAAAAGCTATGATTCTCAAAAATAGATCTTTTAAGTACAGTTCAACTCTCTACATAACATTTGGTACAATAATTAGCTTCTTATGGGCTTCCGTCCTGATACTGCGAATTCGCGAGGGTAAGAAAAAATGTATACTTTTTCTAATTTGTATTCTTGGCTCAAAAATTATTCTCATTTCGATCAAATAGATGGAGTTCGTACCAATTCTGGCACTATATCTTTTCGTGTGCTAGCGTGGTAAACAACACAACAAGGGTCTCTGCGCCTCGTTCCCGGTCTAAAATATTGTACACGCACGCGCGAAAGAGTTGCATAGTACACAAGCAAAAGAATCACTGCCAAGTGGTAGCCATAATGTATGTTCTTGAATGTGCCTGATGAACTGAGGCTTGTTCCCAGTCTACTTGATGAGGTCGTTGGTGTAGACTCGCGACATGCTATCTTTTCTGAAAGATCTCTAGTTCAATGTTGGCACGGGCACAATTTAGTGCAGTTTGCGGTTCCAGCTTCCCACACTTAGGGCCTGGGTAATTGCTACGGTAGCCGGTTCGAGCCGGGGCAATATATTGTAGCTACTTAATATACTGTAGATCGAACCGGGCCGATGTCTTTGTACCTTCCCCCTGCCCTGACTCTGGTTTCTGGTGCTTTAACGAAATGAATAAACATACGAGCGCCATGACGTGTAGGAATGCCAATCCCCAGTCCACAATCAATTGAACCAAAACCACCAATCCTGGATACGAGGCAAAGCTGGTTTTCTGTAGGTTTCAGCATGAAACAAGCCTACAGTACTGAGAGCATGGTATCTACTGTGGTCCCTGTCGGTACCATATGAAGTCTACGATGCACCCATGCAGATCTGCTCTAAACAGCTTCAGGAAACAGTGTATACCAGCAACACTCGACGACAGAAAAATGGCAAACCGCGTTGCTTTGAATGCATACAGGTTAGCCACCGCTCTAGGTAAGAGGCTAGGGATAACACCAAACATCTCAACGATAGTTTAACTATGGATATTAAATTACCTGGATAGGAAACGAGGTTGTTATGCGGATAAAATACTACATTTCAATAATCTATCCGCGTTGCGTTGAAGGGGTGCTCTTACAGTTACGAGTTCTGGCGAATGAAGCTTTATACCTGGTGGTTTTTTTTCCAGTGTAGATAAAATGTTAATTTAGATACTGGGATCCTCCAAACCCAACTTATAAACTTAAGTTTTACGTCCGTTAAAGCTTCCAAGAACGTTAAGCTTTGAGTAACGAGATCACACCAATCCAAGCACGCCGGTGAATTTAGAAACCTGTAAGCAACACCCCAGACCTTCATGCACTGGGATTGGATGTTTTTAGGGCTTAGATCTTCAGTTATAATGTCTGATTCTTTCAGTAGTTAGTCAAATATTGTAGTGCGTGGCTTACAACGCAACGCGGATGGATTGCCGACATTCGTAGATTACGGAGTTGTTTCCTATCCAGGTAATTTAATATCCATGGTTTAACTAAGTGAAAATGTACTTTTCCCAACAATTGGCGCTTTTCCGACTAGTTTTTCAAAAGTTGGGTTCGACAGAAAAAGTACTCCATTTTCAAGCTAATTTTTGTCTAGCACTGGACTGATACAAATATATGTTTATAATTCTATTGTCTCCTAACAATACACTACCGTGCCACGCGTGCATGTCACTGCACAAACTATATAGTATACAGCAGTCGGAAAATAATGTGAACCACCGATGTGATATATATATAGAGAGACGTCCCTCAGTAAACACAAAGCTAATGCATATCAATGTTTTTTACTGCTGTGTGCCAAAACATTATAGCTGGTCAAAACACCAAACAGGTTCAAAAACGAGTCAAGAAATAGGGAACTGCCAAATGACGGATCAACCTTATCGCTTTTGATTGGGGTCAACCCGCTTGAAATCGGTTGACCCAATTTAAAGCGGGTCACGGATTCAAATCGGGCCGTAACATATATAGTGCGTGTGCTCACCTTCGCTTGTCAAAACGCGGCTACACTCGGCGCGACGCTCCCGCCGAGCTGCACTGTTCGGCTGACTGTCTCGGAGTCTTTCCGATGTTGTTCTGTGCGCCCACCTCTGCATTGCGTTTCAGTAGAACGCGGACGCAATCTACGCGCCCGTTGCCAGCGGCAACGCTGTAGAGGCGTGTCTCCAACCGGAGTCCGGCAGTTGACAATCAAAGCCAAACTCTAACCAGTAGTCCAGCAGGGCTTCGTGGCCATTGGCGCGGCTTCGTGAAGAGGTGTGTACCAAAGCGTTCCATTGCGAAAACCTCTCGTCAAAACCAAGAGCGGATTTGCCTAGAATATCGACGATACGCTTTATTTCCTTCAGGTTGCCTTCCTTGCAAAATCTACGTAGGTCATCATTACACACTTTGTTCGTGACTTCCATTTGTTAAAATGACTGAGATAGGGAAGAAAAAACGACGCTGCTAACACATCCACCCTCTAGCTTCTGAGTAATAAGAAGGCGGGGCTAGGCCCTTTGCAACGCCAATTATAGGAAGGTGATTGTATCACGTGATGAAAACATATGTACGTCAGTTGGTTGTGTTTGGAGCCTACCGAATTATGGCATGGCATCACTATAGGAACAGATGTATAGGATTTGCAATCAGTGATCGTGTGTAACCATTTATTCTTACAACGAAGGTCACGTTGGTAGATGAATTCATTGCGGCATGAATTTGGTCTGCTGTTCCTAATTTGGAGCATATGTGTTGGTGCAAGCAAACGTAAAAACACGCGCGCAATTGCCGCCATCTTGAGTGTCAAAAATGAATACATGTAAGGTGCAATGAAATCGGTTGTGCAATTGGCTGTTGTCAATCCTGTCATGACTTGGTTTATGAACGTCTCTCACAGCAATTCAAGGCTTTGATTGCGGGCCCGTGACAGCACGCGATTTAAACCAAAAGATCAAGAGCTCTTCCGAATTTTGTACGCCTTTGGCTCGCGGAACGATTTCATACGAATGATATCACGAGCGGAACTGACATACGATCTCCATCTATAGGCACCAGCTAGAGACTTTTAGACTACTGAGGAATAAATTTACTTGGAGGTAACCTTATAAGGCAGGTATCACGCTGTATTGACTAATGCACTTTTCTGATGAAGTGAAATTCAAAGAGCGCATTCACATGAAGACCTTACATTGAGTTCAAACAGACCAGCACTCACATTTTTTGGATCTTTTACTTATCGTGTCCAACCAGTATAGCGTCCACGCCAAGTGAGATGGTCAATAAGAGATGCAATTTTAATACATAAGTTGAGTACAAGACGCTACGTAAGCCGCCATCTTTGTTCGACTGACACGAGTCTGGAAAAGAATGCACTAATGATGCAAATAGCCACTACAAAGTATATGAACCACACAAAATGACTAGCACGATACAGTTCGTTCTACTTCAGCCAAAATGTTACAGGTTTATAAGATACAGCACCGGGAATCCATTTTACCTTACCCGCCATAAAAGAAATATATTCTGCTCTCCCTCCCTCCCTCCCTCCCTCCCTCCTCCCCCCTCCCTCCCTCCCTCCCTCCCTCCCTCCCTCATCC